>JAGVSP010000186.1:0-87881 GCA_022494985.1 Micrasema minimum | reverse complement strand
CAAAAAATGATAAATTTTTTCCCCAGTGTTAATACAGAACCGAAAGAAAAACATGAAACAGGTAAATTGGATTTTTCATTGTTTATTTTTCACATGCAATTGATATACTTTTATCAATAAGAATCACAAGTAGATCATTTTTTTTAAAAACCCCTTTTCAAATTTTTCATTCCCCAAACATACCTTATTGACAGCTTCTAATATCACTAACCCCGTGCAGCTGCTTTGATAACCAACCTTTCAGCAATGTTGCAGCTTACACTACGTATTTCTTCAAACAAGAATTTCAGAGAAGTGACATTCCATACTTGAAAAATACTACCATATCTAGGTGTCTAGTTACCCACTACGTCATCAATAGGCATCTTCGTCATCACTAGACATGTCCCACGTTTTGTGTATTTGCCTAAGTGCTGGAGTCTTTAGACGGTGGAGTTTGATAATAAGTGGTGTTATGAAATTAACTCTAGGAAGTACATATTTTTAAAAAAATTGTATGGAAAACGCCCCTTCTAGTGAATTCTTGTTCGAAGACGTATTAGCTGAATTTTACTTTCATGATAAGTGATGATTACCATGTAAAATTATATTAAATAACTTATTGAATTGGACTAGTAAATTGTTGAATTGGGCCCAGAAACCTTTACTTTAGTAAAGCCAGTTTTCTTAAAAATATAAAAGTATGAAAAGTACATGCAGCAAATATAATGTAGCTTTTGAAATAACTCAAATGAATATTATTTTCAGGACACCGTTGGAGACGCCTTTGAATGCCAACCATTCAGCATATTTGCCTCCACGAGCCAACAAAACTATCAACCTTGTAGTGAATGTTCCTGCTAAACAGGATAATCTGCAACATGAACTTGGAAGCAAAGATCGCTCACACGAATGCAAAAATTCTAATGAATCACTTGATAAAGATATTAAAGGTGGAACTCTTCAAAAAGTTAAAAAGACGTACATATGAAACCACAACCAATAAGAGAATTTTCGTTTTGAAAATGTACAATGAACAAATGCGAATATTGGGCAATTTCAAGGGATGTACCATTTATGGCTCTTTATGTGGGAAAATGAATACTTTTGCTTTTTTTTTATTGTGGAAAGGTGACAATAATTATTTTTAAAATAATTAAAATAAGAAATAATGGATGAAATGCCATTGTGCGATAAAAATGAAAGCCTGCGTTGTATGGAAAATTGAGTGTAAAGATTGTGTTTTAATTTAACAGTGCACTGAAAACTTTTTTTTAACTTAAGGACATTATCTACTGTGAAATAAAGGGAACATTTTATGTAATTAAAAACGAAAGTGATGCAGTGTATGGTTTAGATGTTCATTGTAAAAAGTTTCCGATGTTATTTGCATGTTTCATTTCATTCCAAACTTATAAGTATTAGGTACGATGCATTATAGTGAGTGCATTGTAGATATATATGCCAAGTGATCAGCTTCCGTTTTTGTGAAGTCAATAAAGAGTAGGTAGGGACATTTTGTTTAAACAAACTTGCGAATAGGTATCTAATGAACATTAATTATTTTTACACAAGTGTGATGCTTTTGAGTCTGAATAATTGTTTCACATTTCTCAACATACTCATTTGTAAGTGCAGCTATTTAATAAGGCAATATCAATTTTGTAAAATATGTCTTCATCGCATTGTAAATATTAAATTATGCGTTAACATTATTTTATCGGATTAAAAATAAAACGTATAATTAGGTAATGGTATATCATAAAATTAAATACAAATTGTTATGTAGCTGTTTATTTAATAGAGAAAGCGATATAAATATTAGCGAGTAAGGAAGAAACTGCTAGCAGAAGAGGTACACGAAGTAAAGAGGCGAAGTAAATTGTAAGGTGCCTTGTAGGCTGCCAGCCTTGTGCCTAATCTGTCATAAGAACGCTTCATCTGTCGAGGCTGGAATAGACTGTGAAACAAATTATTTTTAAACATATATGTTATTGTAGCTAAAATTCTATAGCGTCGAAACCCATTGTTATTGCATTTGTCTGAAATTTTATTCATTGTGATTGTTGATAGCCTTTTTTATTGAAATTTATTTGCCTTTATAGACGCAAAATCAAAATACTCAGCTAATATTATATTATATACTATATCAAAACATGGCGTGCTCATAAGCATAATAAATCCCACCGTTAGCTTATGGCATAGTTACTCGTCTCAGTTGGAAAATATTGTACATATTTCTCTCAAATATTCTGAATTAATAAAAGAGTATTTATTGACTGCAATATTATATTTATATAATACCTATTTTAAAAACTAAGTAAATTTCCAAGAATATTTTAAGACCTAAAAAAAGTGTGGACACTGTTTGTTTTTAACAAAGATTATAGATTCTTTTAGTTAGTCTGACAATTATGATTTCCACATTATGTATGTAATTTTATTACAGTTCAGTTTTGATCAAGAGTAAATTATGATTTTCTTATATTTTAACACAATCAAATAAATATGTAATATGCCATTTCGGAATATGTAAATATTGTTTATAAAATTATTTTAAGTATTTTGTGCTCATAAGAATACATAAATAGAAACCATCCATCCACTTTTAAAAAGTGTAAAACTACATACAACATCAATATTGGATATAATAATTTTATCAAACACTGGAGTACTCCCTAAACATCAAAGTTTTTATTTTAAAATCTGTTGTAATGATTTACTTATATTATTTATATAACGTTTACATTAATAAAATACATTTAATCAAAAAGAATACCTAACATCGATCAAAATTATAATAATGTTGAGCTTTCTGCTAGAGATAGCACAAATATTACATACTCCAGTGATATTGAACATTCCAAAACTTTAAAAGTTTACCTTTTTCTCTCAAGTCCTTAGTACAAAGCCGGATGTAAATTCAGATTGATAATTTTAAGTTAGTAACTAGTATTTTATATTATTATTTTTATAAAAAATTACATCCATCTAAAATCTACATTTACAATAATTTTTTTAATTGAAACACTGTAATATTGTATCATGTACAACCCATTACAAATTATATGAAATAGGTCCATTATGAAAAGGTTTTTTTTAAATTTTGTGACCATGTCAAAAATAAATATAATTGTTTAATAAATTATAAAATTATAAGCATGAACATTTTATTCATTATCCTTGATCCAAATAATGCACTTGTTATTAGATGGCATATCTAGAATATCGTGCAAGGTAATGTTGTTGAGAGAAGCCAGAGCAGCTAAATCTTTTATGTCCCTCAGTCCCCAGCGAGGGTCTCTAGACCGAAGGGATTCATCGAAACTTACATTACTTTCTGGGGTTTTTTTCCCGTCCTTAGCATATGGACCATAAGTGATCATAATTCCAGAACTTTTCAAATATTTCCCCGCATTTACAAACAGACCTTTGGTACACTCAAGTGGTGCTATATGAATCATGTTTGCATTGTACATGATGTCAATAGATTTTTCCTTAAAATTATACATTGTCAGATCTTTACAAATATCGAGTAATATTGATTTGTTAATGTTTTGAGTCGGGCAATCTTCAGCGTAGATATTTATGCTGGCAAGTAAGTCGGCGTCATATTCCGATGGCTGAAATGTTATATTAGGAAAGTGGGGAGCGAAGTGAGCCACATGTTGGCCTGATCCTGATGCTACTTCCAGCAGTAATAAATTCTCGCTTGTGTCGGGAAAGTGTTTCTTGATTTCCTGTTTCAATACTTCTAATATGGGTTCTTTGTTCCTGGAGGCAGACGGATATATAAGTTTATTTGCATCATAACTGAAATAAAGCAAACACTGAGTATTATTTCGCTTTCATAAATGAGTAGAAAATTAACATTTACTATATCTATAATACTGAAGGCATAAAGACAGCTAAACTAGCAGTGAAATGGCTTCACACGTATTGTGAAAACTCTCTGTCATCCATCCATCAAAATGTTGTTTATAAAAATTAGCTGGTAAAAGTTATAAGCTTAACCAAATTGAAGTGTCATCTTCAGGCGTTTCCTAGTAGGTGATATAATTTGGTAAGAATCTCACTTACAATCATTTCTGCTAAAACGCTTATCAATTTTCTCAATGAATGACAGGAGTTTTCACGTGTGAAGCGTCGCGCCAAATCACTGTATATATTTATATCATCAACTTGTTGGTAAAACACAAGTTAAAAAATTACAATTTAAGAGTGAGAGATGGCAATGGCTTAATTAAAAATAAACCATTGAAAAAAAATAAAAGATAGATCAAATCATGATATATTTATCGGTTTTCTTAGATAGTAGTAAAAATTTCCACAATATTTGATTTGAAATGATAATTCATGCGAAATAGTGGGCTAATCTTAAAACTTAAGCCCACTTTATATGGCGCAGTTTACTACACAGTTTTCTGTGCAGTCTGAAAACGGTCCCGTATAAAGCTAAAACTGCATGAAAAACTGTGTGCTAGTGTCAGATTTAAGCTGACATGACAGTCAATGTTTTTTATGTAAACGTTTAAATAGACATTGGTTTATTGTATGCTTTTAAATACGTAAAAAAACAATAACATATTTACATTATTAGCTAAATATACAATTTCCTGAGAGCAAACATACGATAATAACATACAATCGCGTTTCAATAATACACAATATTTAGCGTGTCTTTTGACAGAAGTTTGACAGACTGCACAGTTTTCTGAACAAGAAACTGTGTAGTTTTCTGAACAAGAAACTGTCTCATATAAAGTGGGCATAACATTTTTGACTTGGGGTGTTTTACCAACAACATGACAATATATAATACAAGTTATGATAATTGGCAGATATGGATACTAGGAAAAATGGGGAATGTTGTAATACATCAAGTGGCCACTTAACCCAGCCAATGACAGGTCATAATCCCTGTAAATGCCTAGATATCTGTTTTATCTTCTAAACGTTTTGACTTTGTCGAGATGTCAATTGCATTTAAAAATACAATTGATAAATCCGCATCAAACCCTTATTATAATAAAATAACTTTTTATTTTTGTGTTCTCACCGGGAATCGAACCCGGAACCTCCGTATAGTAAGTCCAGCGTCTTAGCCATTACGCTACAGAGGCCGCCATGTGTTCGCATATTGACAGCAGAGAATCTGTTCGCGGTACCCTTCTCAACAAACACAAGTACTCGTGCAAAACTATGTTCCACAACAATATACAAAATAGGTCACCTCATAGGATTCCCGATGGGATCAATACGAGATATTTATTTCAATGTGACTTCTGACACAAAAATATTTCAAGAGTAGGATTTAAATTGTGGCAGAGTGGGTATTCGAACCGGCGATCTCTGGACTGAAAGATTGCGAAGCTAACCGCTGGGCTACCACACATTCAGCCATTTATTTTAATGTGATTGATTATAAAATTATTTCATATCTCTAGCAATGAAGTGTAACATCTTGCCTTCATGCAAAAAAATATCAAATTCACTGCACTAGGTGTATCAGTGCAGTGCCTTATGCACCATTACAAGCAGATAAGGGAAAATAGTAGTAGTGTGTACCTACTTTAATTTTCTCTTTTAAAATATTATTTTTCAATCATCCTTCTATTTCTCCTCATCCCCCCTTTCCCATCCCTTATTATTTTAGACCCTGTGTATGTGTGTATATATTAAAACTTCAACTGTTACTACTGAAAACCCATTATTGGTTATGCAAACTAATGTTCCACATCTTATATTATTATAATCTGTAATTTAATTTAAAGTTTTATTCAATTTGACTATGTATTTTAAAGTAACTTAGAGATTTTATGCACTTAGTAATAATATACCAAGCTTAAAAAATATAATAGGTACCAATGGGTACCAACCTACGTAAGCTATGAGCACCACTGTATTGATTTTTCATTCCAACTATAGCAGCAGTGAAATTCTCAATCTTCCATCTGCGTGATATTTATGATTTTTAAAGCTATCGTAAATGAATTATGTAAACGGAATAATACCTTGTATCGTCACAAGCTGTTCCTCGATTTTGCTGAGCGTAGTTTGTCATTTTCAAAACCTCTTTAATACAAAACGTATGTTTCTGCGCAAACCTCGATAGCATACAACATAAATTGCAATTAAATACGGGTATAGGTAAAGGAAATCACTTTTAATCAAATATTATTATTGCTTAGCACCAAACACACTCAAATTAAATTTCTAAAGAACGGCAAATATTTCGAGGCAGATACTTCGATTTTTCAGGCTACTTTCTAATTGGATGCAGGGTGCGCAGTTGCAGAGATGCAGGCTGATGCAGGCTGTTTAGTGCAAGTACATTAGTAATGAGAGGAGAGCAGGAGAGATGCAAGATGCAAATTTAGGTTTCAGCAGTTTCAACACCGGTTTCAAAATCCGGTTTCAGTTTCAGGCAAAACAGTTTTTATTTTGACTTGAACCACGAACCATAGAATCCACGAGCACGAACAAACTTTGACCATTTGACATTTGAAATATTGAGGAGCGTTCAGAAAATACTAACTAAATGGAATTAAATGACTGGTACCTACTTACGCAGGAAGTTAAAATGGTTACAAACCTAGATTAATATTACAAATATGTACATACATGTCGATGCTGTGGTTACAACATCGACATTGACTCAAATGCGAATGTAGAAAAGAACTCATGGCGTTTATGGTTTTTGGATGTGAAAATCTCAAAAATATTTCGCATTTGACACAATATTATGTTTTTTAATAGTATAATGTTTTTCTTCCAATCTTAATACTTTTTAACCCTAATAACCTAATTAATCATCATTTTGCTTTCACCTCGAAGTATCCATTTACAATGGATGCTCACGCTCACGCTCGTTAACGCGTTCTTTTGTGGTCCCATGAGAGACCACCAGAACCGGGCGCCTTCAGAGCGAAGCCCCAACACCGCGCCAACCAAGCCGCCCTCATTTCGAGCAGTCATCTGCACCAAGGAGTCAACAAGGCCGCCTACAATACAGGCCGCATCCAGCCTCCGCCCTCTCCCAAAGTGGGAGATCACCACCTCATCAGCCTCGTGGGTTATCGAGAACCCACGACTTGCAAATGCGGCTACCGTCATCGAGAAAAAAATCGTAAGCGTCATTGTAGTGAAAAGATATTTAGTTTATAACTAAGAAAACTAGGGAGAACCAAGAATTAGAAAACAATTTTAGCTGTAATTAAGTCATGCATTTTAATTTAATCATGAGAAACTAACAACACGTTCTCTTAACTTTTAAATAAAGGTACTTATATAAATGCATTCCAGAGCTTCGATTCTGTTTAAGTGTTTTTAAACTACTAACTGCGCATACAATTTTGTACTGAATTCGTATGCGTAGAAAGTGTCTAAAACCTTAGAGAATCGCACCGCAGGTCTTTAATTTACTCTAATCCAATCATAATTTCTATGCCATAATTAAATAATTCACATGTAGGTTAATATTTAAATATTATTTACTTAAAACGAACACTAATCTTAATGCCCCAAAATAAAAAAAAATCTCTCTCTTTATTTATCATCCTGGCACCCATCTTTTATTTTATTTACGTAATTATTTAGTAATAAGCTAAGTTATACATACATTTCTAAAAAAAACTTCAAGCAACGTGTATACATCAAGTGCCATCATACTTTTTATTTCTTGTGAGCCAAAATCATTAAAATGTTGGTAGAATGGCATAAAAAAAAATCTTCAAATAATAAGTTTGTTTTGAAATTTTGATCGACGAGATATCATTTTTAATGTGAATCTGTGAACGCTGTGAACTGAGAACAATGATTTCAAATGTTGTCTATGGTTTAAAAGTTAGAATCAAATAATCCGTGGTTAGAATTTTCCGCCGCATGCGCTTGTCACATTGCGTTTTCCCGTTTTCCGTTTCGGGTCGTGTAGTGGGAAATTCTGCGTGCTACTGAACTATTAAGCTATTATATATGCATTATACGACGTTTTATTAAAGAAAAATTTATTGAAATTGTTATATCCGATATACTTAAAAATTTATTTACTTCAAAGAGGTATGTTTTTAGTAATGATAATTGAATTTGATATTTTATTTTAAAATACTTTAGAAAGATTTGAGTTGAACGATCTTAATTTACAGCTTTTGCAGCCATGGTTCATCACGGACCTCGCCCGCTGGTGCTCTGTGGCCCGTCAGGCTCTGGAAAGAGCACTCTTTTAAAGCAGTTAATGGATGAGTTTCCTGATAAGTTTGGCTTTAGCGTGTCGCATACAACTAGAAACCCAAGACCCGGCGAAAAGAATGGAGTGCATTACCATTTCACAGATATTTCATCCATGAAAGAATCTATCGCTAAAGGAGAATTCATCGAGACTGCTCAATTCAGCGGCAACATGTATGGTACAAGGTATAATAAAAACTAATTATATTATTTGTGTTCCATTTTAATATAGGACTGTTGATTCACTTGGAATGCTGCCAAAGTTCATTCTCCTCTGATTTATTATTGCAAGAATATATATGCTTTGTAAGGCATAAGCTAATAAAGGAATCTAAGTAAATATATGTGTACCTACACACTTTTATTATGTATTTATATTTACTTTATTTGTGTTTTAGTTCTTGGTGACATGGCATGAGTGTTTTTTTAACATATCACTGTATTGCCTGACCTGTTTTACGTTCTATTAATACTCTGGGTATATGCAGCAAACATATAAGCACACACATACATACACAGATAATAGTATTTCATGTTTGAAGCTTTGTTTACAATCTTCAATAAGAGTATATAAATTTAGTTTTAAAAAATATAGAGAACACTTTGTGTCTCTTCTATTTGTAGTACTTGGCACACATTTTATTATTTGGTAATTGTGTTTTTCAAATTTGACATAGTTTTTTTTTAAAAACTTAAACATTTAACCTCATGGATGACTATTTAACTTGCATTTTTGTAATGTGATTATGATACCACCTAAAAAAGTCTGTCAGTTCAAGAATATTCCTGTAAACACTGATCATTGCATGGACCATCATGTGATCGCGTTTGAAATTAGGTCACGGTAAGGGGACCCATTTTACTACCCAGCGCGGATCTACATTAAAATAATGGTCTGCAAAAAAATATATTAAGCACAATATTTTATAGATAGTCTTTGAATATCAGATATAAAGCAGAAAAAAATCGGTGTGCGTCGGACCACACGGTGGAAGTTATACTTCTTTGGCCATTCTCATACACCCACTCACGCACACACAAACAGACAGGATATATATAAATGAAATATAAGACATTTTTCAATATTATTCAATATATTTTATATTCAATATATATTATACGTGACTTCATTATTATATTATACACACCTATATTATCATTATCAGTTATTTCTTCTATAATCATTCTTTCATCTTTAAGTCATGGAGAAAAACCGAAGCCATTGCAATAGCGTATTTTCTAAAAAGATAATTCGCTAAAATGACGCGTAAGAAGTAAATAAACAAAAGAAATGACAACTGTCAAAGTCAGACCAATACAAGCATCAGTGACTGTGGCGCCATTTTCTCTTAAGCGCCATTTTTCTCTTAAAAATCAGCGTGACGCGGTTTCTCGACCAACATCCCACCCCAAAGTGTCTAACGGGCGCAAAGAAGTATAACTTCAAAAATTAAAGACGTATATAGAGATGGACATTTATTTTACTAAGTGTTATAAAATGATGCTTTTATGTATATTTTATGGAATCAGTAAAGCTCTTTTCTGATATTTTGATATGAATGTCTTCTTCTAGCAAACAAGCTGTTGACGAAGTCCGTCGCTCGGGAAAGATTTGTATTCTGGATATCGAGATTGAAGGTGTGAAGCAAGTGAAGCAGACAGACTTGGATCCCGTGTATGTATTTGTGAAGCCGCCTTCTCTGGAAGAATTGGAACGTCGCCTGAGAGGCAGAAATACTGAAACCGAGGAATCGCTACAAAAAAGGTTGACTACAGCTCGTAAAGAAATGGAATATGGTAAATGTACTTTATTTTTATAGCTTTATAAGATAATGAGATAATGCACCGCCATTCTGTAACAGTTATGAATTTACAATACAGTGGTGCTTTTTATTTATCTCTTGAAACATTGTTATAATAATAATAACTAAAGTAATGTTTTTGTTTGGTATAATGCAACCAAATTATTTACACATTCTATGTGCAAAGGCATCTGAATAACACATGGCCGCAACATAACTTGCAGCTGGTTACTTTTACACAAATGTATTTTTAACATTTGTTCATAACTATTATACTTCATTATCTATATTTACAAGTATGTAAATGCCTAATAAAAACTTTATGTTTAACAATTTATACATCAAACTTTTATGGTCTATTGTTGTAAATTTTTACAAGTCAAATATGTACGCACATAATTTTTTCTCTTATATTATCAAATTCAACCAAACAATTCTTTGCACCTCTGTTTTTTTAACTTTTATTAGTAATTTAAAACCAATTTATGAATTTTATCTATAGGAGAAGCACCTGGAAACTTTCACATTGCAATTGAAAATGATAATGTGGAAAAAGCTTACGGTCAACTCCGTGATTTTGTTCGAAGACACAAATGGAGCAAGATATACAAGGTAAGTTATTCTGCTCATTGTATAAAAACCTAAGGTGGTTAAACAGATATCAGAAATTAATAAAATATTTTAAGTAAAAATTTTTGAGGCACAAATAGATTATGACTTGATAGAAATTGTTAGGAAATCATAAAATTACTATGTTTACATTATTATACATCTGTATTGATATCAGTGAGTTTACATTTATTTTAAAAAAGCTTATTAAATTTGCTATTTATGTACTTTCAATATTACAGGATGTTAGCAATAATGTTTTTATTCAAATAAATAATATAAAATGTTCAATATTATTTATTTTACTTAATCTAAAATAATTCTCCCTCGCATATTTCATATTGCATAAATACCCCAATTTTTGTCCCCTAACTAACAACTACATTTATTAAAAGTATGTTCCTAGGTATGTCAGTATTTCAAAATAAATAATTATTTTGTGTAACCCCCTCCCAAACCATGAAATGTGAAGTATATGTTTTTTTATTAAATTAAAACTGTATTATGTATTTTTTATGTTGCCTTGTTTAAATGATTACACTTTTAATGAACTAAATTGTGTGTTTAATTTGTAACATTTGTTTATTTTTCTATTCTGTTGATGTTATGTAAATAATGGATAACATGCGACCCAAAACTCGCAACACGTGAATTTTTGTTTGCCGTTGCTCTTTGGATTAAAAGGGTATTTCCTTATTTTATTGATTGAAAATATACTAGCGTCGTCATGTTTACTCATGTTTTTCATAAAATGGAATGTTTTTCTACCTACCTACTAACGACTTTTTATTCCTTATGTATTGTCTTCTCAGATGGCCCAGCCTCAGAATAAAGTTCCTATTGCCGCATTCTCCTGACCATGGTCTTACAATGGTGAAATAACCGCATGTGGTCCCAATACCTAACATGATTTAACACCTTGAGTACAAACTCCGTATTATACCTATTATATGTTAGCATAATAAAATATATTGTCCCAGTGTTATTGTACTGTTGAGATTTAATGGAATATGTTGTCTTATGAGTTATGAGTCTTCATAAATATTATGCCAATCCTAAAGCAAGGTAAATGTATCTTAAGGTTTTTTTTATAAATATCGAACTGACCAAATCAGTTTATAAAAATATTTAATATCTATTTTATTAGATATTTATAACATAATATCAAAATTAAACTTATGTTTGGTGATACAATGCATAAAATTATTAAGCATAATTCTTTTCTCAATTTGTCAAACTGGCTTTATTTGCATTATTGTATTTTATACACAAAGCTAGGTATGTATATGTATTTATCACGCATAATCTCTAAGTATCGTGTTTATGCCATTGTTTCATAAGTTAAGATTTTTTTTATTTATAAGTATCTTGCTTTGGATGATACTTTGGTTGATATGATATTACATACATAATTTATTATAAGTAATGGTTATGTATTAGATAGTCGTTTAATTGATCATAATTATAAATATGTAGTGTGTTATTTATATTATTTTGAGAAATCAATTTCTGTAGTCAAATTATAATATCGTGGGCGTTAAGACAGAAATCACTAACTCTGGTTTAACAATATTCTGACTTTAACCTCAATTTGAAGAAAAAGTAATGAAGTTTAAGTAAAAAGTAACTTTTTCCACTTATTTCCATCCATCCATCATCATATCACTGCTGGACATAGGCCTCCACCTGCACTCCTCCCGATCTTGCGCCCTCCCCAGCCACCAAATTCCAGCAAACTTCTTGATATCGTCCAACCATCTCATCGGTGGACGTCTTTGAGGCCTCTGGTTTCTCAGTCTCCACACCAGAACGCGTTCGTCCATCTGTCTTCTGTCCTTCTGGTTATATGACCGGCCCATTTCCACTTCAACCAAGCAATTCGCTCTACCACATCGCAGACCTTTGTCTTCCGTCGAATCCAAACGTTTTTTTTCTTTCTCTTAATGTTATTCCAAGCATAATTCGCTCCATACTCCTGTGTTTTTAAAAGTCTAAATTGTGAACAAAAGGTCTGAATATCGATGGGGAGCGGCTTCGCCACCTGAGATTTGCAGATGATATTGTCCTTATATCCGAGAGCCTTGATGAGATGACTGGGATGATTGAAGACCTAAAGGTAGAATCTGCCAAAATTGGACTCAAGATGAATTGATGACAAACGTCAACACCAATGGAAAAAGTCAAAAACTATGTTTATCTTGGTCTTAAAATCACCATCAGCAGAGACAATTAGACCAGCGAGGTGGATAGGAGGATAAATCTCTCTTGAGTGGCTTTTGGAAAGCTTAATTCCACATTCCGAAGCTCCATTCCCAACTCACTCTAGACTCGAGAGTTTAACAAATCCATTCTACCCGTCCTAACTTATAGAACGAAAACAATGACTCTGACCAAGCAATCCTCCCATAAGTTGCAAGTTCCACTTATTTACTAACACAAATATTGAAATCAAATAAAACACTTTAAAGGGAAGATTTGACCACTCTTTTAAGCACAATAATAACATAAACACTGATTCTCTCAGAACAGTATTTCTGGAGTTATTGATTTCTGCCTGAACGCCCACAATATGTGGGTACCAAATTTATTTGGCTTTCGAAAATAAATTAATATAACTGCCATCGTAATATTCTAACAGGTATGTTTATGTTCAGTTAACTACCTAATATTATCAACAGCTCTCCTAAATTTATATAAAATATTTTTTCAAAAGATATGGTTTTTCTTTTTCAGTTAAAATATTACTAACACCTGATCTCTTTATGTTTACCTTTTATTGCATAACTATTGCATGATATTGAATATTACTCAGTTGTTTTTATTTATCATTAATTTATTATTTTCCTCGCCCTTAAATAACTAAAAAATAATTAAGTATTCGCGGTAGTTTCTTCAACATTATTATTTTCAATTTCCTAAATAAAATCCAACGTCAGACTAAAATATAAAATGCGCTATGTCATAACTTTATTTAATTTTACTCTGTACTTGCCTTTATCGCTTTAAACAGCAACTAACTTTTGCATTATTTTTATTTTGCTTTTTTATTCCTCATTATGATGGATAAATAACATTGAAAGTATTAAATTGATTATTAGTGCTGAATTACCAATGGGCAATGACATATTCATAGGTATAGGAAAAAATATTTTTAGTAAAGTTAAATAAATGCTAATCAGTAGTTATTGTAATAAACTTCAAAAACTTGTATGAAAAACATACATAGATAAACATGATTCGTATTTTTAGATATACCTACTCTTGCCAGATAGTAAAACTGTTAAGATGAGGTAATTAGTATTAGTAATTAGTTTCTGGGCACCAGCTAAGAATTCTTAACACCTGTGTTTTCATTATTTTCTACCTTTTTAATTTGATGTTTATTTTAGCTATATGCAGTCCAGTTATGCTGATGTCCCCATCCAACTTGTCAATGATTCTGGTGTAAACTTAAATCACACTTCGATATTATTTGATGACCAAGTTTTCTTCATTATGAAGAACAGCCATATTAAGTTTATTGAATAATGTATAAAAAGCATGTTCTTCTTTGAGCTTAAGAAGTCAAAAAACAAAATGAAAAAATTACCTATATTTTTCTAATACACAAGAATAAAATGTATATGAATATTATAACAATGTAACCTGCTAAGCAACTGTATTTCGATGGTTATGGTCAAGAGCACAGAAGTTAAATGTCCACTTGAAGTAGTTTTGAGAAAACAGGATTTGAAAGTTTGATGTCCTGGGAAAATCTATTGGATTTTTGCATTGTTTTTGTATCAAATTATTCAAGTGTTAGGGATTTCAATAATAAGCTGTTTAATTTCACTAACAATAATATGATGCATGGACATTATTTCATGTTTATGCACAAAGAAAGATATCTAGGAATAGACCACAGATTAAATTTAATATACTAGTAATTAGAATTGACATATTACATTTTTGCAAAAAGATTTTATGACATGTCATTGTATAATAATATTATATAAGGTAATTTTGTGGCTGTACTAAGGCACCCATTAATTTTGTATATGATTTATTTAAACATCAGTAAAATCAACAAAGCAAAATTTTCTAAAATCTATTTGAAAAATGCCGGGAGTTTCCTTTAGGGTAATGCTCTTTTACATCACCGTTTACCTAAGCATTTTTTACTATAGTTTATTGTGGGGTAGGTAGAGAGGATTGAGTGGTGCCACACAGTTCTATTTGATATACATCCCTGGCTTCTGGCATGGACATCTGACATCTGTGCACGTGGCATTATGGACTTTTGACATAATATTATCTGTTTTCTTAAATATTTTAGGATTGGCTGTAAGTAGACGCATAATATTTCAATACAACATTAGACACCATAGAGTTGCACCCGTGTAATAACTTACTCAATTTGGCAAAAAATGGGACATTTAACTTCTGTGCTCATTAATTAATAAACAATACAATAATTTACAATTTTATATCCTCTACTCATATTATTAGTATATTTTTAGTCATCTGAATTTATTTTTAAAGAACTATAAAATATAAATACATAATATATTTTTATCTCTGTAGTTTTGGAAAAAAAACTGGGTCAAAACACATCGTTCATATAAATTAATCATATGAACATTAATGTTTAATATGTAATTGTTGTGTACATGTGTATTATCTAATAATGAACATAATTAGATATTCTTTTTCAGATTTTGTGAGCTCAAAATTTTTTATTTATACACACACTGCCTTTTGTATCTCTTTACTTTTATTTTGTGTGCAATTATTATTTCCACTATGTTCTACATTGGCCTAATGTGATATTTTTATGCCTCGTACTAATTTTGAACTTTCGTATTTATGAAGTGAAAATAAATAATATTATAATATAGAAAAAAAAATCTGTCTAGTTATAAGTAGATAAGACATTGAATGGTTGTTCGATAAAATTTATGTGTGTTACACCTATACAATATATGTTTAGAAAATAAATAAAATTAAAGACCTTGCATGATATTTTAATGACACCGTAAAATCTTGTGTACCTACCTACTTATGATAATTATACTTGAATCAAGCAGTTTTGTATTTTAAATAGTAATATGATACAAAATCATTTTATGATGATATTGTTAATATAACATATCTCTGGCCAGCGTATATTTTTTATTTTCCTAAGTGATGGAGTATAAAAGTTTACATTTATACAGCTGTAACCCATCTTAGAGTTGTAAAACTAAAAGGAATAACACAGAAAAATATTTCAGTTTGTGTTTAATGTAAGGTCTTTAATTTTCTGGGTATTATTTTTGATCTTGTATTACTTTATAAAGATGTTTATTTTGTAACTTTGTGATAAATATATGGAAAATTCATTTTAATTGAATAAGTTTGCAGTCATAACCCTTATATTATTATGTTGCATTTACATCAACTATACAAATATCTCGATAGTGATCATTAAATACTAACTTATTATTACAATATAATATTACATAGTGTTAATAATTTGCTAATTCTTATATAAAAACCTTCAAACTCTACAGTTCTAATGTATGTATATTTTTGTTGGTAGACATAGATGTGTAGAAAATAAGTAGGTAAAATAATTATTGTTACAGCAATATTACACAGTAGGTATACTGTTCTCTTGTGCACCTTACCCTACTCAGGATGCTCCGAGGTGTGTAAGGGATTATGCATTAAAAATAATAAAATTGTATGTTGTAATGTGTATTAATTATATCCAATAAACTACTGAAAACAACTTTCTCCTTTTTTTTTATAATCATACAAATATTATGATGTAATGTAAGAGACAATGTTATAAAAATATTTATATTTAAAAGTAAGAAATTGATTACGTATTATAAGTATCTACTTGGAACTGTCAAATCACAAAATAAACTAAATACTTTGCTCATTGATTTATAATACACTTAGATCTGCCTTGCAGAGTAAATTATTTAGAAAAAGTAATGACATGAAGATCCCGCACCTCAATACACTTACACGGACCTATCAGAGCCCTTCGACTGCCGGCAAGCATCCGCCCACACACCGCAAAAGGTATGGGCTATATATAGGGTTACAGTAACAGTATACAACACTAACCCGTTCCTTACGAGGAGCGTTCATGAATTTTACCATGCATCTAAAATGACTTTTTTTTTCTTGTGGACTTTTTCTGTTGGCTATTATTTAAGCTTGGTTGGCTAAGTTGGCTTTCTTTTTCTATTATTTAAGAAGAAAACTTTCTTTGAATAATAATTATTTTAGGCTATGTAAACAAATAACAAAAATAAACACTTACCTGTGGAAAGTTACACCATCTTTTTTGTTAATTTTATCCGTACAGTTTTTACACGGTTTCACTACACAGGAAAGCATTTCGGAATGTTTTCTGAACGTCCGACTCGGCCGGCGGTTAAAGAAATACTATATACGCGTCTGGCGGAGTTGGAGGTTTTGGCGGAGTTGAAGTGTCATTCATTTTTTGGGTTCAATTCAAATCTAAGTGTATTAAGAATTTCGGTATTTTCCGCTACTCATACATTTGCAAACGGTGTACACGCACACACTCTTAGTTTCAGGGGTCGAAACAACACGACGCGTGACACACGAATAAACGACAATTGATAATATACATACTACCCACATATATGCGTCACAACTGCGATGTATATAATTAATTGTTGGTAATCTAGGCCCTGGAAGACATATACCAAAAGGATCGAATGATTTATTTACACATTTTACTCCCATAAACACTTTTCCAACCGTATTGCAGTAAAATATTCAAATCTAAATTTTAAATTCTACACAACAAATGCATCTCATTCACATTCTGCTGTCAGGTGTCTCACTAGGTTTTGATTTCAATAACATCAAAAAATAAATAACTAAATCCAACGGTAACGGAAAACGCAACAGGACCATATTGATGAATTCCCAATTTTAATTAGTCTTTCAACATTTTGGGTGTGTTCAAATACTTGTACACAAATCTGGGTTTATTCCATGACGGGAGTTGGTATATATTTCATTTTTATATCTCTACAAAGATAAAGTAGATTTTTTTTTTACAAATTCGGGAATATGGATATTCAATCAATCAATAATAAAATAAACAACATTTTGACTGTGTCCAAATACTTGTAAACAAAAACTGGATTTCATCCATTACGGGCTAATAATTACAATTTGACATCTCAACAGAGACGATAAGTTTGGAAAGGAATATGGATATCTAGGCGTTTACAGGGCTTATGACCTCATTACCTCATTATTAACGCATCATCACTCGCCATTATTAAGGCTGTATCATCTGCAAACAAATACATTTCGCAATATTGGGTAAATTTTTTTTGACTATTGGTATAAAAATTAAATTCTCATTTGGTCCAAGAATTAACCCTTGGGCGACTCTGGTTTCTAGAGACTTCTCGTCGCTTAGGGTTTTGTTCATTTTTACTTTCATTTTTCTATTGTGTAGATAGTCTTGTAGAAGTATTTTTATATTTCCTCGTATTCCGTTTTTGTCCATACCTCGTTACCTAAAAATGATACTCATCATCATTTTATGAAAAAAAAAAATAATTCAACCATCTTGGATCTGAAAATAAACGCTAAATTCGAAATCAGAGCCCCCGAGAACCATTAAAAACGATACCCAACATCATTTTATGAAAAAAAAGTTGCGTCCGCCATCTTGGATCCAAAAATAAACGCTATATTCGAAATCAGAGCCCATAAAAACCATTAAAACGATACCCAACATCATTTTATGAAAAAAAAAAGTTGCGTCCGCCATCTTGATCCAAAAATAAAAACCATTATATTCGAAATCAGAGCCCATAAAAAAAAAACCATTAAAACGATACCCAACATCATTTTATGAAAAAAAGCGTCCGCCATCATGAATCCGAAAATAAACGCTAGCGTCCGCCATCTTGAATCCGAAAATAAACGCTAGATTCGAAATCAGGGCCCCGGAAAAACCCTTAAAAACGATACCCGACATCATTTTTTTTTTAAAAAGTGGCGTCCGCCATCTTGGATTTAAAAATAAACGCTAGATTCGTAATCAGGGCCCTTAAAAACCCTTTTAAACGATACCCCACATAATTTTTTTTTTTTAAAAGTGGCCCGCCATCTTGGATTTAAAAATAAACGCTAGATTCGTAATCTGGGCCTTAAAAAACCCTTTAAACGATATCCCATTAATTTTTTTGAAAAAAAGTGGCCCACCATTTGGATTTAAAAATAAACGCTAGATTCGTAATCAGATTAAAAACCCTTTACGAACCCCACATTCATTTTATGAAAATAAAAAAAATCGGTGTGCGTCGGACCACACACACGGTGGAAGTTATACTTCTTTGGCCATTCTCATACACCCACTCACGCACACAAACAGACAGGATATATAAATGAAATATAAGACATTTTTCAATATTATTCAATATATTTATATTCAATATATTATACGTGACTTCATTATTATATTATACACCTATATTATCATTATCAGTTATTTCTTCTATCAATAAAAGTATCGATACTTGTATCAAAACAAGTATCAGATACAAGCATCAGTGACTGTGGCGCCATTTTCTCTTAAGCGCCATTTTCTCTTAAAAAATCAGCGTGACGCGGTTTCTCGACCAACATCCCACCCCAAAGTGTCTAACGGGCGCAAAGAAGTATAACTTCAAAAGTTGCGTCTGCCATCTTGGATCTGAAAATAAACGCTAGATTCGAAATCAGGGCCCCTGAAAACCCTTTAAAGGATATGCGACATCATTTTTTGAAAATAAGGTACGTCAGCCATCTTGGATCTGAAAATAAACACTAAATTCGAAATCAGAGCCCCCGAGAACCATTAAAACGATACCCCACATCAATTTATGAAAGAAAGTGGCGTCTACCATCTTGGATTAAAAAATAATCGCTAGATTCGAAATCAGAGCCCCAAAACTTTGAATGATACCCCCACATCATTTTATGAAAAAAAGTACGCCATCTTGGATCCGAAAATAAAACACTTATTCGAAATCAGGGCCCCCGAAAACCATTTAAACGATACGTAACATCATTTTATGAAAAAAAGTTGCGTCCGCCATCTTGGATTAAAAAATAAACGCTAGATTCGAAATCAGGGTCCCTGAAAACCATTTAAACGATACCCCACATCATTTTATGAAAAAAAAGTTTCATCCGCCATCTTGGATCCAAAAATAAACGCTATATTCGAAATCAGAGCCCATAAAAACCCTTTAAACGATACGCGACATCATATTTTGAAAAAAAGTTGCGTCCGCCATCTTGGAATAAAAAATAAACGCTAGATTCGAAATCAGGGCCCCTGAAAACCCTTTAGACGATATGCGACATCATTTTTTGAAAAAAAAGTGGTGTCCGCCATCTTGGAATAAAAAAAATAAACGCTAGATTCTAAATCAGGCCCCCTGAAAACCCTTTAGACGATATGCGACATCATTTTTTGAAAAAAAGTGATGTCCGCCATCTTGGAATAAAAAATAAACGCAAGATTCGTAATCAGGGCCCTTAAAAACCCTTTAAACGATACCCCACATTATTTAATGAAAAAAAGGTGCGCCCGCCATTTCGGAATTTAAAAAAATCCATATGCTCTACATGGGAAGAAATTATGTAATGGTGATGATAATTATTAAAAAAAAAAAAAAAAGAAAAATAATTTGGCATTCTACAAATAGAATATATATCTTTTTCGGGGAATTGTGCGAGTCCATATGCTCCCCATGTCCGCCTCGTAACATAGTGGTAGCGCATTTGGCTACCGTGCATGGGGTCGCGGGTTCGATTCCCGTCAAGATGAAATATTTATTTACATGTTATTTTCATATTAATATTTCATGTGCGATACCTTGGACTGGTACTGAAGCGTAAGACTGATCATCCTACCTTCATGGCTCCCGATGACAAACGGCAAAATTGCGGTTTATCGGGACGGCATTATTTTTTGTTTTCTAATGTTATGTTTATTTTCTCAATAAAGAACACTTCTCCATGTAATAAAATGGTCAATATACACTGTATTGCTGTACCGTTGGGTGCGGATAAGGAAAAGTAGTAATAGCATAAATATAAAGATTCTTGTAGCTGGAAGAAGGAAAAAAAACTGACACAGAATAATATAAAAACATTAAATTTGTTGTTTTCTATCAAATAAAATATTTATATTACTAAAAATACTTGATTTTTTCACCAATGGTTAAAACACACCTGGTTTGTGTACGTATACGCATTTTAAATTTTAGGACCAACGGACGTGACCTTCCCGTCCGAAAGCCGAATGGCGAATGACTTTTGAATTTTGAATCGGCTACTGATTCGAACGAAAAAAACTTACAATAGTAATTTGTATGAAAAAATCTTCAAAAAAAATAGCGTCTGTTTGACAACGTATTGCGGAAAAACTAAATTGTTTTTTGCCATTATTTTTGATTACAGGATGAATAATTATATTTTTAATAAACTGGTATTCTTTTAGAAATGAGGTGTCACTAATAAAGAAACGCCGGCCTAAACGCCACAACGCTATTCGAGAGTTTTTTCATAAAATTCGCGAATTTTTTGTGACGTAATTATAGTACTTAAGAGAAAGATTTTTTTATCACAGGAAACATCATTATGTTGAGTAGCAAAAAACATTTTTTTTCATCATAGAAATATAAGTAATTACACATTTAAAACCCAAAACGCCTAACATTTCATATACAATGTAACTTCCATAATATAGCGAAGTCTAGAAGTTCCAGTAAAAAACTTCATTATATAGAAATTTCGCTACATATATCGAATATACCTATGAAAATAATATACAAAAATTAGGTAAAAATTAATGTTTTTCATTCTATTGAGTGTGTAAATTCCAGCGAGAAAATCAAGGACTATGATTGTATAGAGAAACAGCCACGGTCAAGTGATAGCGCATCCTCCTATGGTTGAACCGATATAAGAAAAGAAAACCCGTATGACATGTGCAAATTGTTTTGAAAATTGGATTTTACCCATGAAGTATCCAATTAATTTGTTTAATAAATTAAAGAATTTGAATTTTATTTACTAAATATTTCATAAACAAAATGCTTTATAGTCACAGGATTAGTCTAGAGCACTTGTAAAATTGTTGATAAAATAAATTGATTGTTGATCAAACAAACATTGAAAAGATAAAAAAATGTCTCAAGGCACAGTAAATTTTGTTATTTTAATTAATATGCTGTCTGGTAGAAAAAAATGTTTTTCACTTGTACAAACTTGAAAATAACATCTAAATAACTGCATGTTCCTTTTTGTCCTATCCACATCTAATGGCGCATAGGGTACTGCATTGGTACTCCAAATAGCGTTCAGTCCACATGTTTTCCATTTTACACCTCACCTTAGTCGTAGGTGTATTACATTTTTTAAATGTTTTAGCAATTCATACAGCCATCTCTGAAACTGGGAAGGTCGTGGATTGGGTACAAAACCAATATTTAAAAAAGGATGTGAATTCAGATTTGATATTATTTATTATAAACAAGAACCACAAATAATTTTTAAAAAATCTTCAATTTGAAAGCTGA
The DNA here is from genome assembly GCA_022494985.1 of Micrasema minimum. Taxonomy (NCBI): domain Eukaryota; kingdom Metazoa; phylum Arthropoda; class Insecta; order Trichoptera; family Brachycentridae; genus Micrasema; species Micrasema minimum. The sequence continues at coordinate 65,662 of JAGVSP010000186.1, read as the reverse complement.
TATTCAATTAGATAAACAAATTAATATTAGGTAGTTTTGAATAATGAAAATTGTAATTTTTATATGTATTATTAAATAATCAGAGTCATATACATATATTCAATTGAGTTAATAGTTGATGAAAATAAAGTTGATTTCCCTAAAAAAAATTTTTAAGTGTAGTCAGCTATAAAGAATAAGAAAATGTATACACGGTAAAGATGTGAATGGAAACGCAATAAAAATAAATTTGTTTCCCTTTTCTTTTAACTAAAACATTGTTTCAAATACATAACTTATTTATAATATTGTACATGCTAGGAATGAAACTAATTGTTATAATGAATAAACTGAGGAATATTACACTAACTTGATAAAAGTGGTCTACACAACTACACTGAGATCTGTGTCCCAGCATGCCTTGCGAGGCTGAGGGGGGGTATTTTCAGAGTCCATACCAATTATCCTACGGGACTTAAGTTTAATGTCTGAACTCAAAATATTAAGGGGCGGAGAAGTTTTGGAAACTCTTACAGGAATTTTCGATTTGACATTTGAAGACTTATTAACCTTCTTACTTGCATCATACATGCTATCATTTAATGGAGTGTTCTGCTTAGAGTTTGGATGTGTTTTATCAATATTGATCATACTAGCTAGAGGAGTCCTTGAACCTTCATTATTATAAACAGTTTTCTTAGAAGCAGTGATTGAATTTTCGTCACTAAAAGTGTCTTCGTAAATTAATAAGGAATCTGTGATTTTTTTAATAGTATCTTTCTCTTGTAACTTCTCATCGGAAAGCTTCCTCTGCTGTAACTTCATATTGTTCTTAAAGACTTCTTTCATTTGACTCTTAGCTTTTTTATTTGATTTCATTTTGGTTTCCTGCTTATTTTCAGCAACCAAAATAGGGGTTCTATCTATACCAACAGTGGGGGACCTCGGATCTTGGTCAGAAAGATCATTGTTACATTCAACTATATTCTTTTTAAGGGTCTCTACCATTGGTAAATTGGTTTTCTCTAAATTTTTGGGTACAACTATTACTTTGCGCTTTCTTCGAACTGTATCGAGATCAGTTTCTACATAATCTAAATTGGTTTCCAATAAGCCGTAAATAGGTTGATTGGCTTCATTGATTTCGGCCTGGGATATTGTTTGTGGAATGTCTTCGTGTTGAGAACATTGGTTTTCTACAGAGTTCTTACTGGAAATTATAGATTCATGATTTTTTTCACTCACAGACAAATTGCAAAGATCATCACATAAATTTTTAGGAGACAAATTGGTTACAATACCAGTTTGCGACTCATTTAAGGCGTCAATCGATGGTAAATCTCCATTGCTGGGAAAATTACTTGAATTCAACTCATTCTTAATTTTGATCAACTCAGAGTTTTGTGTGATAAATCCTATGGGTGTTCTCTGAAAATCCAAAGTTGGAGATCTTGGATCAATTTGATTCATTAAAGCTCTAATAGCGGGGTTCAAGGCGGTTTCGCCGCATTTATCAAAGCACTCCTTACTCAAATCCACATTTTTTGTGATTGGTTTGGTCTTCAGAACTTGTTTCTGTAACAAAATAAATCAATAAATAACCATTACATCATTTCGCATGTAGGCAGAGGGTAAAACGCCACACACCACTCTGTCCTGGCACACTACCCTTGCTTACTTCACATTCTTCTCATGCACGCAAGGCGATTTTTCCGACTTTTTTATAAATATGGAAAAAAATTAACAAAAAGCATTTGATTTAATGACAGTGTATTTATACCTGTAAAGGTGTACGGTCAATATCGATACTTGGAGATCGAGGATCACCTTCCGACTGAGTTTTTTCATCAAATGATACATCACATTTTCCATTGGCGATTTCTCCTTCGTTAAATGGCTTGACATGGTAATTTCCCATGTTTATAGCGATTTATTATTTGACTCCTGCAGCCACACAGATTACTAATAAAGTATACCAACTAGGATCACGATAATAAGCAAATCAATTTGATCCAAACATTTTTTATCGTATATCAACAAAATTAACTTCCCACTGAGCACACTATGATCTGGACCATCCGATCAATATTTAAAATACAACAATGCCTCGAGAAAGACAAATAATGTACAATTTGTGTGCAAGCAATTGATAAAAATGTAACAAAATTTTCAAAGATCAAAAAGCCGTTGACGCTGAAGCGGAGCGGCACCACAGGCCAAAGACAATATTGAATATTGGCAGAGACAATAATAGATGATTACTGCAATCCCCTTGGCGCCAATCGCGAGCGCTGGCTTCCAACTCATCTAGCCATCTCTTTCCATCACAATGTTATTATTTATCGGAAGCAGGGGTGGGGCTGCCAATTTTTTAACAAGGGGCTCGCGGGGGGAGGTTGTTGGGAGGGGGGTTTCGTGGGATGGTTGGAGGGGGGGGAGGGGGGGGGGGGAGGTGTATCAGTTTGTTCTAACTATCCAAAAATGTTGCGTTGAACATCTAAGAACATATGGAAGCAATATCGTGTATTTTCAAACGTCGGCGTTTTAAAGCATTGTTAGGCGATGGCAGGCAATTGTTACACTATACATATAGACAAAAAATGGGCAGGCCTTTTTTATTGCGCATCCCTAATAAATATATTTCTCGAGAAATTTCAAAAGGCAAAAAAGTTTGAGGTTTCATAATACATTTGAACCATCCACTGAAATTGCATTTATGTACTGATTTGATCTGAGAATATTAATTTCTCTTAATTTAACAAGGGGCTCGCCGGCCCAAGTCAAATTTAACAAGGGGCTCGCGCGAGCCCCTCCGAGCCCCCTGCAGCCCACCGCTGATCGGAAGTACTACAGTGAAAGCCCCACCCTTTCCCTAGACTATTTTAAAAGACTATTGAGTCTTTTTTCAATCCAGCACAACTCTACCGATTTTTTAAATCTAATCCGTGAAATTTAATGCATTCAATTTTAACTGGAAGAAGCGGTTGAAAAGAAGGTTAAATACGCGACCAAATGCTTTCATTGCACCTATTACTGTCTCGGCTCTAAGATGGTCATAAACGCATTCACCCTAACCTGCTTAAGGAGCTGGCCCAAATTTACAGTGATAGGGATATTAGTAATTCTACTTCTTTTTAGTCGTTAGTTACAACTACCTCCCGCCCAACCACAGCCTCCCGCCCGCCCTCCGCCAACCATGCCCACAGAAGACGCGGCGGCAACGTCGGCTGAGTCCAAAGGAAGGAGAGCGTTGAAAAAGAGTACGAGGATGGGAGATTGTGGAATAATGGGGTTCTTTCCGATTTTTAATTTTTTACCTCAAAAAATTGATTGAAAAATTACAATATCAAGAGAATTTTTTAAAATTTTTACGATGTCATATGAATTTTCTAGTGCGTTTTGAAATAGCGCTTTTTCAAATCGCTCGCAAAATCCTCCATTTTTGGCGCGCATGCGGTGTAACGTCACAGCAATATAGGCACTTACTACGGAATGAATTTTACGCCTTTCACGGTGGACGGGTATGACGTCATTAGCCAATAACGGGCGTTAAATTTTCGTGTTTTTAAAACATTAATTTATTAATAAAAACAAAATTTTTGAGTATTGAGTTTTATATCGTTGGAATTGTAAAAATATACTTTACATGTATATTTATAACGTTTTTAAGAATATTCATGTTAAATCTGGAAGAACCCTATTGTGGAGTAAATCCTACTCCTATTCCTGCTATCGGAAGTACTCTTTATAAATCTACATCCACCACCAGCGATGTAGTGGTAACAGCCATGTCTGTAGGCCGCTTGATATTAGGAGATATTTTTCAAAGCCATAATATATACTAGTAAATTCTATATTTTTATATTTTAAATTTCGGAGACAGATTGACTTTATTTAATGTTTTTTGGCAGATGAATTTTGTGTTTGACCAAAGTTAAAGAAAAAAAAATTCTCTGCTGTTAACACTTTTCTATAGCAGCTGTCAAATTACTAGTATATTTAATCTAAGTCAATCTAAGTTTAATCCTGTCCAGTATATAAATCTGTGATCCTGTCGAAAACCCTGGAAAAACCAAAAACCGACCGAAAGACAAAAGATCAATTTATTTTTACTGCAACAAATTATAAAATATTTGTAATTTTGGAACCTCAAATATTTTCAAATAACGCGATCGGTTGCGTCATGTCCTCCAAATCTAAACTTAATTTGTGATTTGCGCATTCTGATGTGAATTTCGTTTTCAGAAAACAAAAATGGATACGCCGATGAGAATAACTGGCGATGAATCTGTCAAAGCTACTAATGACGATGCCAGTGAGTGCAAAAAGAGTGCCGTAAAACAAGGATACTGGCAAGACGAATATATATCGCACTTTGTTAAACATGTCGATCGCAAAGCTCCTGAAATTAACAGGGGTTATTTCGCGAGAGTCAAAGGTGTAGAAATATTTATTGATAAGTTTCTCAAGGTTAGTTATTAGAACTTAGAAAATTGATTATTTAGGTAAATGCATTCAAAGGTAATATTCGGTGTAACTTAAGGAATATTCCCAATCAACCAAACCACTTTATTTGCCAATTATCACCAAATTATGATAAATATACTGTACTCATTGCTATTTTAGGTGACTGGGAGTAACTGCCAAATTGTGAATCTAGGTTGCGGATTTGACACACTTTACTGGAGGCTACATGACTTAAAACAAGTTGTTAGCAATTTTGTGGAAATGGATTTTCCTAGTGTTACAGCGAGAAAAAGTCACGCAATAAAAAAAAACAAAGTTTTACTGGATAGAATTCACGCAGAAGGTTCCCATATTTTTAATTAAAAAAAAAAAATTTAACCTAAGAGCTCCACTGTGGAACATGCATCATTTTTATAATTTTTTTTATTTATCTTTCTAGATGGAGAGGTCATAATAAGAGAGGGAGATTTGCACGCCGATGGGTACCACTTGATGGGTTGTGATCTCCGCTGCTTAACTGAAGTTCAGAGAAAAATGGAGAGAACGGGAATCCTCCATGACCTTCCCACTCTGTTCCTTGCAGAGTGTGTCTTGGTTTACTTGAAACCTGAGCCGTGCCAACAACTCATCACCTACATTGCTTCTCAGTTTCCCAACTCCATGATTGTAAGCTACGAACAAGTTAATTTGAGGGACAAATTTGGCGATGTGATGTTAAGTAACTTAAGTGCCCGTGGATGTCCCTTAGCAGGGGCAGAATTTTGCGCTTCCTTGGAAACCCAAAAGCAAAGGTAAGAAATTTCGTGCGGATGCTGACGACAAATAAGAAACTGACCACCATAATACAATGCAATGTTTGGCAATATTAAAATCAGTATTTTGTTGTGATTGATTGTATTTTCCTGTAAATAATGTGTCTTTATTTGCAGGTTCCTATCGTGCGGTTGGGGCAATGCCCAAGCTTGGGATATGGAGACTATATGGAATGCTCTACCAGCATCAGAACGTCACCGAGTGGAAGCTATTGAGATGTTGGATGAAGGAGAGTTACTTACCCAACTATTTCAACATTATTGTATTGTGATCGCCACTCAGGGCAACACTTTGAAAAATGTAACCTTGGAAAGTTAAGCCAACAATAATTATTTTTCGAAGTACGGAATATCCTACATGCTTCTTGAATCCTGTATTCTAAGCATAAAAATATTGTGTTATGTTTTATATGTATTATTTTGTAAATAATTATTAATAAGTACATAATGTTATATGTAATTGAATGTATAAAATGTTTTGAATTATTTCGTATTGGTGCGTACGTGTAGAAAAGATTGTACCTACTGTCATGTTTCATAAATTTACTCTTATTAAAAAACATATAATGTTATATTAGAAATTTTGCTATTTTTTTTTTTGTGGTTACTAAAACTTAAGGTGTGAATTTATTGGAAAGTCTGGATATAACATGTAATTTTTCCGAATGAATGTGATTTACAATAAAAAATAGTATTTTTCCTAAAAGGAATAATTAATTTATGATTTTTTTTTTGCCAAATACCTGAAAAATGTATATAATGTATGTTCCATCAGATTAAATCATCTGTGTTGTAAATATATTTTTTTAATGTTAAAATAAACGTACTATTGAAAGTCTTAAAATCTTTTAAATAATATAAAACATAAATAGATCCTCAATTATAATATATACATAGATCCTTGATACACAAAAATTATCGGCCTTTTCTTTAAAAAATAAACATTGTTGTTACTAGTGAAAAATCTCAATTTTGCAAGATATGTTGATTTTGAAATACATTATGAGTTGTATTTTTCATTAAATTTTCAATAATTAGATATGAAGGGTTGGGATTCAATAATTAATTATGAAATCTTATTTTATTACCACTTACTAGGTTTCTTCCACAGGTGGTCAAAGTTAAACTTAACCACTTCAAGAACTGCTGGAAAGCAAAATCTCAGTTGCTTAAATAATACACTCAACTTTAATTTATCAAAATATTTTTCTTAAGTCTATTTTTTATTTAGTTAAGATTCCATACTCAATATTAATGTGAAAATTAATATTCAACAGGTATAATATATAATTACTGATAAGATGGTATCAATTTCCTTAACTTGTTTGTTTATATATTTACTAGATTTACATGCAAACCTTTTTTGTGTTACTTTAAGAGCGAGTACACACTCGGCGCTCGGCGTTGCGTTCGGCACGCGTCAGCAGCGCACATACAGCGCGCTTTGCTCGGCGTTTTACGAGCGTTACCAGGGTGTCCATACTAATAGTAACTACTAGCTCAGTTCGAAAATGGACAAATATTCAGTTTGAATATTCCATTTACTAGGTAGGTAAGTAGATACTTATTTTCTACAATATGCATCCTACACGAAAGCGTGCGATCAAATGTACGGCACAATGGCGGCACGTATATCTACAAGAGCCCGCGTTACGCACGTTTGAATGAAAATCTGAAAGCGTGCTTATGACGCGCGCTTGAATGTGTACACCTTGTATCGACCTCTATATTCTTAAAACGCGCGTTACCAAAGCGCCTAATGTGTACCCGCTCTAAATCAAAAAATGTTTCGGATAGTAAAATGTGTTTTTTTTTTAGCATTGTCTACAATTGTCTACAATCAACTGTCTCGATTGTCTACAATTTTTTGTCAACGGAAAAAATCAGAACTACGCTATGTATGACACGTGCCGCAAAACTAAGTATAAATACACCTCTTTTTTTAAATTATGAAATTTAAAAAAAATGTATGACAAATTAAATTTTTGGATGTTTGCAATTGACCTTTGCAATTGGAAAATAAATTCGTAAATTATCATCTCATATCCCTATGCGGGGCATATGGATTTATACTATCTATTTTGCTTCTTTAATAATTAAAACAAAATCATTTGGTTACTGACTTTTATTGTTTTTTTTAAAAATAATTTGTATGTAACAGTAAGTATAACATTTTAGATAATACGATTTATGGTTTCAATGCAGTAGATAAGGGAGAGTAGTAGTAGTAGTAGTAGTATGATTTATTATCTAATTCAGCGGTTTTCCAAACATTATGCTACCACCCTACTTTATATTTTTTAATAGATATACTAATATAGACACGTTAAAAACTTTATAAACGAATCAGTGAAAATTCGGTTAATGAATTTATTTGTAGATATGCCATGAATTTTTTCTTAGAAAGTTTTCAGCGCCTCCCCTGGCAAAAGCCCGCTAGCCTCCCAGGCCTTCTAGTTTGGAAACCGCTGATCTAATTGAAAAGCCCCTCAATATATATAAAAAAAACAATAGGTACCTTATTTGTTTGGACTGTTTAAAATAAATATAAAAATTTACAGACAGTAATTGGACCCTTGTGCTTATAAGCCGTTACCGAAAACTCTGGAAAATGGTTCGTAAAGAGCACTATATTCACACTTGATTGATGACAACTTAAAAGTTGTTTACAAAACTTGAAAATAATACATAAAATAATAAATTTACATTTTAATTGTATTGGTAACAGGAGTTCTTTATTAGTAAGTAGTAAAGTTTGTGTGCTTCACACTTGAGAAAAAAATATTTTATGAATTGTTAGTTGTATTATTTTTTTAGTTTCTTTATATCACAAGACATTTTATGCCGTTTATGAAATTAAATAAATATATAAATAAAATAGAAAAATATTGAAAGAAGACACTTTATTGCATTAATATGTAAAAAAAATCTAAAATATTGACAGTTGGGATTTCAATAAATTGTTAATAATTGTTCTCGTAAGTGTCTTAATGTTGGATGAATATTGTTGATAGATTAATAGAACATATAATATGTATGGCTTTGGTTCTAAATCGAGTGACAGTAGTGAGGTATATTTGGGTATAAAAACAAAACAATTTTTACCAAATTATTTAGATAATTTCAAAACATACAAAACTGAGGTGTTGTAAACTACTTATTGTCATAAAACATCAATTTTATAAATAGAGTTATTAGAACACATTGAGATAAAATATTTATAGTACATTTCATTGGCATATTTCAAGTTACTTACCACTGGTTGGATACGTTTGTGCTAAACAAAGTTAAATTTATACAAGCTTATAATTAGAAAATTGTTGATATATATGGTATTCAAACATAGAAATTCTTTTTTCTAAAACAAGCCACGAGAAAATGAAGTACAAAAACAGTAGATTTAAGAAAAATACAAGTTTAAAAACAGTAGGCAATGAAGCCGAGTACTCTTACTTTGCCTAGTAAAATAATTCTGATTATATACTACACATTATTTAAGAAAAATGCTAATCATATTTTCTACTAGAACGATAATAATCAAATTAATGTAGAAAAATAATATCAATTTGTAAAGGTCAACTAAAAACAGGGTATATGCACAAAACAGTATTCTGCAAAAATAATATGATATACCATTTATGTAAAACTTATTTTAAAGCAATCTTATACTGTAATATTTTCTAGCTAGCACAATGACACACCTTTGCGAAACAGCATTTTAGATATGCTACAAAACTCACAATACACCTATATTCCAGTATAAGTATAATTTGTGATTACTATCACAAGATGCCAAGTTTTACATGTTTAACGGATTAACTGGAACTACACCACCATTCTCACATATCGCCTTGGAGATTTTAGATAATTTGGAAAAAACATCAAGTTGGGTTTCAGAAGAAGTGTGCTGCAGGTTTGTTTGAATGCGTTCAGAGGCCTGTAAATAAAAATAATGATCTTGACTACAATAAATAACTTGTAAAATAAAATAAAAAATACTGGATTTGAAATAAGATGCTTACGTACAATCAAATTTAAACGGTTGCAGGAAGAAATTTTGCATTTTTGGAGTTACAGTCAGAATGATTGTTAGTGTGTTAAATTAATTATTTAAAATAACATCATATTAATTACCTCTGTACACCAAACTTGGGCCATTGTTACTTCAAATTCAGCGGTGGGTAATCCCATCTCATAGGATCGTGATGCACGAGACAGAATGACGGCCATTGAATATATATCCATGGTACACTGTGCTAATCTATGAAGTACAAACTGTTCGTTCACAATACCTTTGCCATATTTGATCAGGGAGGATTCAATGGCTTGACCAAAAGAGTCCAAACTCTAAAAAATGAAAGGTTAAATCCAGTTTTAGTCAACAAGTATTTGGAGACACTCAAAATGTTTCATTTATGTTACATAAATTTTAATTTGTTGTTAGGTCACATGGTCACATTATGGTGCAAAAGAAATATAAAAAAAAAAAAGTTATTTAAAGAAATAGAAACATAAAATTATATTTTAAATAATAATTGGATAACTTATTAAGCGCCTCAAGGGCGCTGTACATTGAAATAACTTAATTAATTCCAGACCCAATAAATTTACGAATGCAAAATCTAACAAGAATTTAAACTATGGAAAATTTATGTTACTTATACGTAGATGAAGTGCTGGAATCCAATTTGCCTTGCAGCTACAAAGCGCATGGACAGCTGTAATTTCAGCTCTCCATCTACATTTAATTAAAAATAATTTGGATGGTCGCGACATGACTTTAAAGATAAATAAGATTAACTTACTATATTTTTATTTATATTTATTATAAATTATTTAATTTAATTTATTATATTGAAGTTGTGATCGAATTTCCTATACGCCGTTGTAACAAAACTTGATGTACAAGCGGGGAAAACAGTGAATCTACATCATATTTAGTTCAATATAAATGGATGATAAAACAATTTCAAACCTACCTTAGTAGCTAACAGAGCTGATGGTTTGAGTGGATCTACAACCAGATTGGCCATAGATGGACCAGTGGATATTCCCGCGGACCTAATTGCCCTTTTTCCAGCTTCCGAAAAGATAAGGCCAAGGTTTGCGGTCGGGTTCTTAAAAGCTCTTTGTAATTCTTTGAGGTGGGTTCCTGCATACTGGATTCCTATAAAAATAAGATGGTTACAGATGTCTCACATGAAATAATAATATTTTAGTGTAAACTTATTTTAATTCAAGTTATTGCAGTTGTAAAGAAGCTTGTTAATGTATACATAAAAAGATTTTATGAATACTTTATTATATGAAGTTATACTAGTGGTAGTAGGTTACAAGACCAAGAAAACACGCTACAGCTTGAATGAATGAATAATGACTTGTAGCTTATGGCATTTATGCAATTTAACCAGAAATTTTATTACCGAGACAATATTTTTGAGGTGCGGATGAGGGAAAGTATCTTTTTACTTAATTTTTTAAAAATTTTACTTGATGTGTATCACCTTTTGGGTGGCCAGTATATAGTGGAAGAAGAAAGAAAACTATATATAAGTGGTACTTGTAGGTACGAGGGAAACCTAGAGGAAGTTTAAGGATAGAAAACTTAGGAGAATTTAGTAGAAATTGCATGTTAGGGAGAGTGGCCAATTCAGGGAGGAATGAACAAAACAAAAAAAGAAAGGGAAAGTACTTATAGCAATATTTTTTATGTATACCTGTCAATGCTACAAATAGGCGCAAAACATCATTTGATCCTTCAAAAATTCTGAAGATACGTAAATCTCGCATTACTTTTTCTAATCCTGTAGCGTGCATGAATCCCATTCCTCCCAAAATTTGGATGGCTTCATCACACACGAACCAGGCAGATTCACTGGCAAAACACTGAAAAAATTTCACTCAAATAACTATAATTTACAATATTAGAGCTTCATAAATTACGACATAATATTATATTATACACATCATACTTTAATGTACTGTCCTAATTCGTGGTCAAATATTATTCTAGTTAATTGAACAATTGTATAGTGTAGTACATAAGTACGTTCCTTTTTTTAGCTTATTGAAAAAAATATATATAAAAAACAGAAGGACCTACTTGATAAGTTTCATACATATTGTGATTGATTTGGGTAATTTGACCTACTTAGATATTAATATGAAAGATAGCGATATTATTTTAAGAAATTTTAAGAAATTCTGGATATGATTTTCCTAAGATTATCAGACAATAAATTGATAATTATGATATAAAAACACAGTATTGGTCTCGAGGAGTTTTCAAATAAAAAATATTTTAAATGGGTAGTAGACCAACAAGACCGAACAAGATATCTGATTTTTATTTTAAAATCCACCATTATCACATTTTTACCCATTGAGCTGAATAAATTACTGACATTAAATCCAGTATTGAATAGAGCATGGTTTAAAGGGCAGACTGGTTATTCTCTTATTTATTTAACCAAAATATTTACATAAAAATATTGAATCAAATACACAGACGTCTTAAAATAAAATCAGTTTTAGGCAGAAATGAATGTAAGAAGGAAACTGACAAACCTTAGATATAGCTGCTTCAAGGTGATAATCTGTACTTCCAGAATCCATATTTGAGCTTATCATGTATGCCATTGACTCGGTGATGTATTGCAATATTTGCATCCTAGACAACTTTTCTTGGATAGTTCCATAGCTGTCAATACGATGACCAAACTGTTCTCTAGTGGTCGCGTGGTCGGTTGCCTTTTTGATACACGCTTTCATGGTTCCAGAGAGAGCAGCAGCCATCCCAAATCTACCGTTATTTAAAATATTCATTGCAACCTAAATCAAATTATCAATTTAATAATTAGGACACAAAAGTATTGAAATAATTTTAATTATATTTGTTTATGATGGAAGATTTGAAAATAACTTACTTTGAAACCGTTTCCTACTCCACCAAGAACATTTTCTACTGGGATTTTAACATCTTCAAAGAATAGTTCAGCAGTGTTGGAACATTTGATACCCATTTTCTTTTCTGGGGGTCCACTTGTCAAGCCTCCAAAAGAACGTTCTACGATGAAAGCAGTAACCTAAAATATGAATGAAATAAGAAGATTGTCCACCGCGTTGGGCTGCTATGCATACGCAGGATACTTTCCTGATGGGAGCATATGAAATGTTTATCTGAATGTGATTTTCACAAAAATATTTCATATCTTGGACTGGCGCTGGAGCGTAAGACTGGTCGTCTTGCTTTCATGAAACAAATGATCAAGATTCACTCTACTTGGTGTACCAATGCAGTGCCCTATGCACCATAGGGTGCGGATAAGGGGGAGTAGTAGTAGTAAGTATTAATTTGAATATGAATTGTACTTTTTAGTACTTATGTAATTTGTTATACATTTCATTCTAAACATATGCACTATACCTTATCAACTATTTTTCCATCCTTTTCAACAGGAGTTTGTGCAAATACTGTAAACACCTCGGCAAAACCTCCATTACTAATCCAAATTTTGGAACCATTAAGGATATAGTGCTTTCCATCAGGAGAAAGCACAGCCCTTGATCTGGAATTAAAGTAACATTTAAACCCAATGTTCGCAATAAATTAATATAATTTTAACTTGAATATTATTTTATTTTAATATTATCGTATTAGCTTGTATTCTTTATAGACCATAATATTATGTTTAGTCCAATTCACTGAATATTACCAAACGGAGCACAACATCATAATATTTACATGATTACCAAAATAGATTTATTCATTCAATTTGTATTCAAGATAGTGTGATGTCAAAGATTGTAATACGTCCTACCAAAAAATCAGTGAAGAATCTTTTGTAAAGATGAGTGCTTTGTGAATTTCACGTCATATGTGTTAGTTGTGTTACTCATTTCATACTTTACCTTGATCCCCTGTTTTTTGTTATAGTAAGATATCTGTCTACCAGATTACTTTTCTAGTTTGATAGGAGTTACTTAATATGTAGTTATTCAAGAAGACAATTCCTAAAATAGGGTGTGTAATAGGCAAAGCATTGTGAAGTTAGCATTGACTTCGTAGCTCATTAATAATTGAATCAGTTCTAATTTAATCATAAATACATTACTATTAATTTCCAGAACAAAGTACAGACTATTTAATCAGAAATGATACATTTGATCAGAAGTTCGTTATTTAATTTGATAACAGATTTACTTAATGTGAATTATAATCAATGATCAAACAGATTTGGAATTTTCAATTCGTCTAGTGCCATTATCACTTAGACTTTAGACAATACATCAAATTGATTTTAAATGTTTTTTTTAAGTACAGTGTAACTTACATATAGCAAAGTCGCTAAATCCCAGGAAAAAAGTTCATTATGTTGAAAATTTGCTATATAGAATACATACAAAAATTAAAAATTTATAAGGGCAAATTAGGTATTTCATAGATTTCACAATCTTTAATTTTTAAAGATTTAGGGGAATACTATGAGCCACAGAACGAAGGTAGTTGCCCACAGAACACGTTATTCTTTATCTTTACCTATTTACATAGTATAACAATTGTTTTTCTGATTTAAAATTCTAAGTTTAATTTTTCAGTAAATGTCAATACAAGTACAACAAGAATACCATTTGCCTATATATCGGGTAGAATAAACATAAGAATCATATTTTAATCCTTACCATCAATGAACAATGGACCAATTGAATGGGGTTTTACTATGGACCGGAGAAATTCTTAGTAAAAAGAGTGTTGGATAATATTGCCGCATTTTACACAAAATTTTATTTCCTGCCATAAGGGCGGGTCGTTCAAACAAATCTAAAGACAAAAACCAAGGAGAACTCACACATGTGACGATTTAGCAAAAGTATTTTTTTTTACGAATCTCAAAGATTTGTACACAACATGTTGTAAAACTTTCTATGCAAGGAAAAATTAATCCGAAAAATAAAAAAAACCGCTTCAATAAGCTACATTTCTCGGATAAAAAGTTTGTTTTATTTATAATTAATATTAGTTATAAAAATATACTTAATTATGAATATATTTTGGCGACTTACTTTATAGAACCAGCATCAGATCCTGAAGAAGGTTCAGTTAGACAAAAGCTAGCTAACTGATTAGTAGCAACTCGGGGGAGGTATTTAGCTTTCTGTTCAGGAGTTCCCACCAAGAGGATTCCCTTGAACCCGATGGACTGATGAGCTCCGAGGATAATACCGACACCCAAGTCGTTGGCGCCTACAATCTCTACAAGGCGGGCGTACTGAGTGTTGGTAAGACCTATACCACCAAGCTCTGTTGGAACTTGTAAACCAAACGCGCCGAGTTCCCATAATCCTTTCATTGTAGTTTCATCAATCGAAGCATTGGCATCATTTCTAGCTGAATCATTCACTTCCTGTAAAAAGAAATGAGTTTAAAGTAAAACTTCCTGGATATAACTTTTACTCTTAAATTACAAACAACGCAATAATTTGGTTTGAAAGATTGTAATATTGTACTTTTAGTTTAGTTTTAGAGTGAAATAATCAGAGAGCAGTAATATTTTGCAAATTAATCTAAAAAATATATACTTAAACAAGATATGGATTAAAGTAGATCATGGACTTTGACCAATCTTGAATAATTCTTTTCAATAATCTTTATTAGATGATTCGAATAAATAACTTTGAAGTGTCCTTAAGTGGGCAGGGAAAAGGGAAAATTATGAGCCTTTTTGTTGAATTGACAGTCAATTATAAAACTATTTTATTTTTAAAATAAAATAAATTTAACTGAAAACAACAAGATTATTTAACGTTAGTTAATTCAAATAATGATATCCACATTCGTATAAAACAACAACAAAAAAAAAGTACATTCAAAAGATCTTTAAATAAACAATAGAAAAAGTGTAGGAAATCATTCTTAAGACTGCATTTTTTAGCAAAAGATATGAAGATTAAAGTGCAATTGAGTTGATTTCTCACACAAATAAACGAGTCAGTAATACATAATTGTACTGTAAATAAAATTGAAATAAGAGTGATAAAAAAGGCATGTTTTTGTATTCACCGCAAAGAACTTTTCTGTCGGATCCATAACAGCTGCTAGAGTTTCTCTCTGTTCTTCAGTGAGTACATCAGGGTACGGAAAGACTTGTGATGATTCCAACTGTCCCCGGAATATATTCATTGTAAAGGACATATTCTCCTTGGGGGCCGGAGCTTGAGAGGAAGATGAAGCAAGGCATCTGCAGAAGTAAAAAAATAACAAAACTCAAATATATTTTTAAAAAATACACGATAAGTTCAGTATGTCATCTCACATAAATTACAACAATATTTCACTATCTTAGTACTTAAGCTCAAAGAAACTAGTAACTAAAACTCAACAAAACTAGGATATACAGACCTAAAAATATATCGTGACCTTCTTACACAATCAAAATGACTTCAATGAACTTTAAAAAACAAAAAAAATTAAATAATAAACTTTATACCTTGATGGAATGGAGAAAGTCTTGCTTTTGGAGGCAGATTTTGAAAGTTGGACGATCAAACGACTTGCTTTCATGTTTGAAGAATACTGATTAGTATTACTGATATTCGAATGACAAATATGTAAAAATATTTGTAGTAAACAATATAAGATATTTTAAAGTCCAAAGTCCACAATATTTATAAAACCAATGCTGACGCTGACGTTTCGAGTCTCGACAGACGTCACTTCTCCCGTATACTTTGCACTTCGCCGTTCGCCGCGCCCGCGCCGTCACGATTATTTTTTCTTCTTCTTTACTATTAAATTTGTCCTACTTAGATATAAACAAATTATTTATATTTCTGGTAACATTACGAATAGACAAAATACAAAAAGCGCTCAATAAATATACAATAAATAAATATCTTTTTTCTTTTGTTTTTTCTGCAGTTTTGGTTGTTTATCTCAGGGCCTCCAAGCCAGGAACAAACTCTTTGGTACAGTTAGTATTAGTCTAACACAGTAGATGGCAGTACAGTATATATCACGTGGTACCCAGTCTACTCTATGCTTTTTTGTTTATGGTCTAATCAAAGGAATCCCGTATTTTTTCAGTGATCTGAGATGGATAAAGCGTTAAATACTCTTGCTCAAAGTGGTTGCAATTTATTTTAAAGTGGTCAATAAAGACAATCCATTTGCGATAACAATGACAAAATAACAATTCTGTTAATATTTGCTACGATATAATAAGTGGGGGATTGTTCAGTTTTAGATTTCAGTGAAGTTAAACGCAATTTTCGTGTGTAGTATGTATAGGTTAGTTTGTGACATTTACAAAGATCCATCAGTTGTGTATCCATATTATTTTTAAATGACATTAGACTTAAAATATTATATATACAATCAATTCATTAGAGCATGACAATTGTTATTTACAAATATTTTATATTGCGGACATCTATTTTGTTTTTTTTACAATACAAATAAAGTACAGTACAATTTTACTATTCTTTCAATCAATAAATTTGCCTTAATCCTTTATTATTTCTCTCATGTAAAATGTTTCATACAGTGGTTGAAAGATAAGATACAACTTGTATCTTATTTTACGACCATTTTATGAAATATTTTACATGAGAAAATATGGAATATCGAAAAATATATATATTTGAAATTCCCGCCGTTAATTTTTTGCTATAGTAAAACTCTAACACAAGAGATGGCGCTCGGAAATTTTAATTTATTTGGTTCAAATTTTGATCAACTTGTTTGTATGGCGGCTTGCGTTCTTTAATCAAACATTTGTTTTATATTATCGTCTTGTCCTTTAACATTATTATTTATACAACATAATAAGTATCTGAATAGTTGTGAAACTATGTCACTGTTACTGTTATACTATATTTTTAGAGATTATTCGTGTTGCTTTATCTCTTTTCTTATATTTCTAAAGTAATATGCTTATTTTACAAAAGATTCGCCACTATAGGTTTTATATAAGTACTGTACTTTTGAAAATTAAACTAGATCTCTGTTTCAAATTTGTTTGTGACAGTTGTTTCGCCTTGAAAACCAGAAAACCTTGAGAAGGCAGAAGCTGTCACAAAATAAGAACCAAATTGATAGAACCAATAATCTAGTTCGGTTGTTATAATGGTTACTATTCTATGGAGTAAAATAAATGCCAACTCAAAAATAAAATTTAACTCTTCATAAATATCGTAAATACCTATTGAATTAAAATACATAATGAGATGTAATCTTTTTCCTGTTTTGCCTTCAATAAATTATCAAGATACACTGCACCTGTATCAACGCAATGCCTTATGCACGATTTATTTGTAGATAAGGGAAAGGTAGAAATCTATATACTGTATCTAATTCCCTTTATTATTTCAGCTTGCGACTTTAGAAAGACAAGTATTTGATTTCTTGGGATTTATGTGGGCTCCCATTCTTGCAAATTTTGTCAATATACTATTCATAATATTTGGATTTTTTGGTACATTCCAATTTGTTCCCAAGTACATATTCTCGGTGAGTTTAATGTAGTTATCATTTGGTTTTTTATAAATTGTTTTATTTAAAGTTTTTCACGATTGTACATAAAAATGTTTTAGTTTTTTTTCCAAATTTTAATTTTGTATTGATTTGACAAATTTTTAAAATAAATCATTATTAACATTATTTCAAATAAATTTGTTTGCATCCTCAGTTTGAAAGTTGTATAATTTAATGTTATTTTATGGTACGTAGGCTTTTTTAAAATTACCTCTATGATTTTTTAAGTATTGACATTTATGATTTTTAGTATGCAGCATGGAACCTTTTGTGGCTAGCATGGAATGCCTTTATTATTTGTTATTATTTAAATGTTGGAGTACTCAACAGGGTAAGAATATTATAATATTATTTTACTTATGCTTAATAGGTACAATAAATTGCATGCTACGAAACTTTTTCATCCGTTCGGAATTGAATTATCTCTTTATAAATGTTTATTGGAGTTAAATAAAAATATTGTACTGATTTAAATTAAAATGTATGTTTCCTAGTATTTTCCAGGTAGGTAGGTATATTATTGAAATGAAAACTGAAAACTTTCTTAGGCACCGTATCATACACTCTTTTGCTAAAGAGTGAACTAGGATAATGTGTCACTCTCAGTTTGTCACATTCGGAAATTGAATGCTTATTTAGGTGAATTCAAAGGTGACAATTTTTTGTGCATATTCCCTTTAATTGCCAAAAGGGTTCAAATGGATTCATTTCTATTCATAACTACATCTATCTTTCTCTATCTAATAGGTACATTTTAATAATTTTGTTTCTCTAACAAGATTGAGACAATTGTCTAAATCATGACATGACAAGGTGCGGAAGAAAATAACCTTGTGTTAATTTGGGAAACACCTTTTATAAAGTATTATTTTGGCTAATATTTAGGAATAAAAAACATATTTAGAGACATTTCTGAATACTTAACATAAAAAATGCCAATTACAACTTGTGCCTATCGCTCAAATGCAATAAATATTTAATTTAGAATGAAATATGCTAAAATTTTATTAAACTAATAAAGTAAAATAAATCCAAATTTGTGGACTGTGTTAGGTAATTACATACGACAAAATGTTTTTCTTACATGTTTAATAATATATTCATAATTTGTTTGAAGTTATCGTCAATATGTTTATTTTAAAAGTAAAATACAGATGTTTAGGACAATTACTAATTGTATTATTTAAATAAATGACATTTCAATTGTTTTAGATACACCTGTATTTGAAAATAATTTACATAAAATTTCAAAATACGCATATATTATAGTTTCCTATGGTTGAATGTTTGTTGATATTCGTATTTTGAATTTACAATAGTCAACCCTTTATCTGCGGATGACATGTCATGTACAATATTATATTATATCATGCCACATGCATTTATTCAAGTCGACCAAATAAGCTTTGTACTTTTTCCCCAAAATTATTATTCCAAACCTCAACCAACCTCTATTGAATTTTTTTAGAGTAATTGCCAAATAAAGTGGTTTTTATTTTCTACCCAGATGGGTAGTCAATAAGAGATTTTTTAAATGTTTAATTTTTTGATAATGCTTCATCAAAAACGTTATGTTTAAAATTCAAAATTTGGTTTAAAAAATCAGATGTTGTTTCTCCCTGAAAATTATTGATGACTGTCTAGCTTTGCGACAACCTAAAATTTGAATTTACAGTGATATATGTCCAAAAATGTTTTTGAGATAACCACCGTTAAAAATTTCTTAGTCATAGTAAATAGTCATATTAAATAGTTCAATCCACTGACATTCCAAAATGTGTTTATATTAAACATAAAAAAAAACTATTTTTGGTTCGCGTATACATGGCACGTAATTTGAACAGGTTTATGGAAAAACAGTGTCAATTCGATAACGCTGTTATTCCTTCAGGGCTCTATTGTCAAATACTGACTTTAGGCATTAATTAGGATTTATCAACAACAAAATCTGAAAGTAATTTGTGTGAATATTATAGGATAGCGGCTTACTATCGCTGGGCACTGGCAGTGTGAGCTGGTGGGAAGCGAACGGCTGGGGTTGCAAGGCGCGGTGGGATGGGGCAGAGGGGGAGGTGTGGCTGCGCCCCTCCAGCGTGTCAGGGTGTGTCATGCACTACTGGCACGTGGAGGCTTCGCACGCCGCGCTTCACGCTGCGCTGGCCGCGCTTGCCGCCGCGTTGGCCTTCTACCACGCTGCCACACTGCCCAAGGATGATGACGATAGGTGTAAGTTATCTTATTCTATATTTCACTATTGTTTGGCCGCTTTGTGGTGTAGCGGTACCCTGTTAGGCTTGGTCGAGGGTTCGATTCCCGATGAAACTCGATACGAAATATTTGTTGAATGTAATTTTCAAATAAATATATTTCATATGTGATACCTTGAACTGGCGCTGAAGAGTAAGACTGATCATCTTATTCATCACTTGGTGTACCAATGTACCCTATGCACCATTAGGTGCGGATAAGAGAGAGTAGTAGTAGTAATTAACTATATTATAGGAAGACGAAATTCTAATATATCCATGTATTGTTCATTTTAATACATACCTACTTTTACTCGATATTTTATGGAAAAATTATTTATCCACCTTGATAAATAGTAAATTTTAAAGAATCGTACATAGGTAGGAACCTGAGAGCTGAACCTATCTTTTTACTCAGTAGCTTATAATGATATTCATTAATTTTAGCTCGAGGGAGCGTGAAGTCTGCAGGGCATCAGTCTCTATACTCCATAGAGTTCAGCAGGCCAGCGGAGTTGCGCTCTGAGCCCCCGACCAAACCCATGACTCCCCGGAGAGTGAAGCGGCGGTCCGTGTCCTCGCGACACTCCACGCGACACTCTTCCAGGAGGTCGTCCCAACGCAAGCCCCAAGTCCCTTCCGCCGGACACGCCAACCCCACGTACCGCCAGTCGTCGCAACAATCCCTAAACGAGTCTTACAACGACGAGGACTTGTATAATCATAACCGGCCTCCGTCAGTGCGCTCCAGTTATTCTAATTTCCACGCTGCGCGCCCGATCAATATGCATACGGACAATTCAACAATATACCCGGAATCAAGTTACAACGATACTTACTTATCCAGCCCCTCCTTGGCAGAGGCGACCCCCCAAGTTCCACAGAAAAGAGGTGTTCCTGAACCTGCCCCCATGAACCTCCCGTACCGAGCCCACTCCAGCCAATCCTTCCTCAATAATGGCCCTCCCGCCTACCACTTGCATCAAGGTTCGCAATATTTCCCTCCTCCCCCGGATAGCGAAACTGCCATGTAAAATCTCACAATAAAAGTTACTTGCATTTTTAATATCAAAAACAATATAAAGTTTTTACAGCTAGTACTTACTGTTAATGCTTTATGGTGTATTCTGTATAGTGTGATTAATGCCAATTTAACTCTTATAAAGTAATAAGCATTTTGTGATCCTTAATAAATAATTTATTTTGTTGACGATATAGTAGTATACATACAGGGTATCACTTCTTGATGTAGAAATTTAATAAAAGTAATAGTTTTTATTATTTTTATTGCCAGATTTTTCCCAAGCTTATGGTTATGATCTGATTATGTTGATAATTTACTATTATAAACATGAACATAATACCCATTTTATTTTGGTTTCCGTTTAATCACTTTTAGGTTCCTAAAACAACTTTATATTTTTTATTTATATAATGTTAAGTTATTGAAATGATGTAATAATCAATTCATATGTGTAAAATACATTCCTTATGTTACGAAACAAATATTTAAAATTTGTTTCTTGAAAATATTTATACAAATATTTAGGTTTCACTGACGCTCAGCACGTCAAATACAATGTACATAATACCATTGTTATTTCTCAAAAATTTTAGATATTCACAACTGGAAGCAGTTGGTTAGTATTGCGATAATTAAAAATAGTATTTTTGAATTACCTAGTTATCAAAAATGATATTAAAAAGTATATAAGACCGAGCTCAAGAATTTGAGTATAACTTGAATTTTATTTTATAAGTGTACTTAATTTTAAATCATTAATTATTTATTTTTAATGAAAAAGTAGAAAGTGTTGTCATTTGTTGATTTGCACTGTTAGCATTTTTTTTTGTTCCTTGCAGGTTAAAGGAATAAGAGTTTTAGCAGCAATGTATTTATGTGTGATGCATTCCAGACCAACGTTTTTAAACAGTGATTATTATAATAGATAATCATGTGTGTAACTGATGTTGTATTAGCAATTTTAAAAAACATTTAAATAATAACTGGATTCATAAAATGTAAATTAAAATTTTATTAAATAAGTAAGATAAGCACTGCCAAAATAAATGCCTGTATTGAGTGTGCACTGCTGCCAGTAAATCTTATTTACACAAGCTGTGTGTGGCGTACATATTTATGGAATCATATACATTGTTGGCCATGCATTTATTCTCAATGCTGTAGAAGATTATCAATGTAATCTTTTAACTGATATTTGGAATATCACAAGCATATACATTGTTGGCCATGCATTTATTCTCAATGCTGTAGAAGATTATCAATGTAATCTTTTAACTGATATTTGGAATATCACAAACATGTAGTTTAAGTAACAGAAAAATAAAATATAGTATATTCCGTCCATTTTTAAAATTGATATAGAGGAAGAATCAATTTATGATTTGTAATAATATACAAAGTTGTATATGTAATCTTATTTACAGTATTTATAAGTAAGTTAAAAATAAATTGATTTAAGGCTAATTTTTTTAATTAAAAGTAAGTTTATTAGTTGAAGTAATATCCTATGTTAATCTTTCAACCAAACAACTGTACAAATAGATCTGTTCTAAGCTTTATTAGACATAGATATTTTATACCCAAATAAATAAATTCAATACCTGACTCAACTTTTTTTTATTTTAAATAATTCCATAATTTAATGTTCCGACTTAACTTGGATTCATATCTAACAAGTTGGGATATTGAAACTGTAAACTGTCCATAAATTGTACATTTTATTTCAAAATAAATGTTATAATATATTGTTTCATATTCCATAGTAACAAACTTAACCCTTACCATAAAAGATATCCGAAAGTCTTTCTACTTAGAGAAACGACTCTGGCTGTCTGATTCTGAGTCCGTGCTATCGCAAGTTAACGCTGAAATTAACACGGCCGCGCTTTAGAGCGTAAATTAAAATCTGTATTGACCCTTTCATTAAAGCAGAGTTAACATATCAAAAATGTCATTGAGTTGTTGAAATGTTATAATTTCCTTATTTTTCGTCCCAAACTTATGGGACATGAAGGGGAAGTACCTTAAATATCGTAGATAGTGTATTTTGCTGAAAGAAGACTTTATGTTACTTTTAAAAAGTTAGTAATTCTGCATTCATAGATTTTCTAAAAATTACTTGCTTCGTCTGGGAATCGAACCGACTTAAATGTCAAAAAAAAATCAACCTACTTTTATGATGCCAATCGAAAGAATAGCTAAAAAATAATAACTTTGCTTAAGTAACATAGTATTTTTAAAAAAAAGGAACAACATGAAATTAATCATTTTAATCAAATTAAAAACATACATGAAAGTGCCGTAGTCAATTAAGTAAGTATTTTTGTAAATTAATTAATTAAATGCTCAAAATGTGATCCCTCTTGTCTTACGCAAATCGCCTGACTCAATCATTTTACGTTGTTCCTTTCTTTTAAAATACTATGTTACTTAAGCAAAGTTATTATTTTTTAGCTATTCTTTCGATTGGCATCATAAAAGTAGGGTGATTTTTTTTTTGACATTTAAGTCGGTTCGATTCCCAGACGAAGCAAGTAATTTTTAGAAAATCTATGAATGCAGAATTACTAACTTTTAAAGTAACATAAAGTCTTCTTTCAGCAAAATACACTATCTACGATATTTAAGGTACTTCCCCTTCATGTCCCATAAGTTTGAAAACTTTTCCTTCTTCCCAAGATCTGAAACAATTAGGTGGTAAACAAAATGAGTAAACAAAATTTTAGCTAGTAGTTGAAAAATAAAAATTGACTTGATGCAAACCTAGTTTCATCTGCAACTCTAATGAAAGTGCCGCTTGTTCCAGTGAGGCCGAGGTGTGCCCTTATTCGGCAGTTAGTAGGTCCCGTGTGGGCGAATACGTGTGTTCCCGGATTCATGGCGCTGAACTTTATCTGACCGCGCCGACATCCTACAGCTGCTTTCTCCTTTCGCACTATGCTACATGTCACGGGACACTTTGAACAGTGACTCTTCATTTCTACTCCTGAAATCATATTCAAATTATAGTAATAATTATTCAGAATGTTTTATAAGCATACATAATCCATCAATTGATGATATTTCAACAGAGAGGAAACTGTGTATGAAAAATAATAGAGGGATCTAAAAATTTTGGGTGCAGATAAAGAAAAGGAAAGAAAACATTTACAAGTTTGTGTCAGGACTTGTCATGACACATGACGTACAACCTAAGCAGCAATGTGTCAGCCTTAAAGTACCTGATCAGCTGCCGCCAAATTTTTATTAAAATTAAGGTGAAGCTTGGTTTCAGAAATTACCTGAGCTGAATGTCATTTTTTCTTATGTTGTTTATTGTTGACATGTTATGTACATACGTCTGTCAAGGGTAAAAATGGTAGTTTGTACCTAAATCGTCATGTTATTTAATAGCCTATTGGTACAACACCAAATTTGCAAATCTGTAAAAGGTCCTTTAAAGATGTTGAGTTTAGAAATTGAAATTTTAAAATACAAACCTTTTCCAATTATAACAAGATATAATTATTCTGACAGTTAATAATCTGGTTATGATTTCTTGCTACTTAAATAATAAAATTCAAGCTGTTTTGCGGTACTACTGCTAAGCTAATTTTTATTTTTTATAAAAGAATATTTATGCAGATTCTCAATTTTAATGTTATTATGTAATTACATTACCTCTCATAAAAAGTTCATATTGAGACCACACACCAGTATCTTTGAGATTTTCTTGCTCTGGTTTAAAGTGTGGGTGGACATTTTTAGCTTCCTGGGCAATTTTATCCCAGTTGTCCTCAAGGTCTTTTATAAGTTGTGTATACGGTGTCTCATTAGCTTCCCACCACGGACGTCCAGTTAGTCGGTTCACATTGTATAGTGATCGCTGAAGTGGTGAGAGAAAAATTCCAATCTCCGCTCCATATTTGTATATCTGAAAAAATATTAATAAAATAAAAAATGTTTTTATTTGTGTTTTTTAACTATTATAACTATTTGTCCGCCTCGTAGCATGGTGGTAGTGCATTTGGCTACCGTGCATGAGGTCGCGGGTTTGATTCCCGTAGGGGACAACATGGGTCAACATAAAATATTTATTTACATGTGATTTTTATATTAATTAATATTTCATGTGTGATACTGAAGCGTAAAACTGATCATCCTACCTTCAAGTAATAAAATGATCAAGACACTGCACTTGGTGTGCCAATGCAGTGCCCAATGCACCATTGAGTGCGGATAAGGGAAAGTTGTAGTAGTAGTTTTAATTTTCATTTTATTACTTTGTACATTTTGGACTAAAATATGAAGTGATTTTCTGCAGCCTTAAAATGACTTTACCTTGTTAGCCTTTTCACTCTGCCCGAGTCGTGCAAATGCATCGCCAAGATGAAATAGAAAACGTCCTTCCAGTGTACCATTGGCTCCAGTGTCTATACCCTTTTGCATGTATTCCACTGCTTCCTTTAAATTATTGTCGGCTGTTTTTAAAATAAATCCATAGTGGACTAGAGCCACACCATCATCTGGCCATAAACTTAAGGTGTCTTTCAAAACTTTCCGAGCTAAATCAATTCTATAAAAGAAAAGTTTACTTTATTAGTAAGAACAATTAATGTTTAAAATAGAAAACTAAAATGTTGAAAGACAGAAAATTACTACTACCTACTTATTGACCATCAAATAGGTAATTGCCAATTGATTCCTATATTCGGGTTGAGCGGGAAATTTGGAAATCAATTTCTCATGAACGGGTACAGCACTGAGATGTTGGCCTATATTTATTTCCAATAATTCATTAATCACACACAAAATATTATCATGCACTTTAGTAAGGTTATGAAAGCATATATATGTTTTTACTATTTCGTAGTTTGGCATGGTAATTAAAGAAAACTTGAAGTGGTCTGACCTTTAAATCTTATGCGGTTTATGGTTCTTTCAGCAACGGATTTGTAAACATCATTATGAATATTCATATTGAGGACATTGAGGTATTCATCAATAGTCGTTTGTAGAAGGCTATTGCTTCTTTTCTTCTCTGCCAAGATGTCCATAGCTCGAGCACGCCCCAATTTAGCCAGTGGACAGGACTTGTTTGTTAAACTCAACGCTGTGAAGAGTCGTGCACTTTCTTCTATACGCCCCTGGGGAGGAGTATGGGTGGATCAAGCACAAACACACACTAATTATGTTAAATAAAACAGGTATATAAAACATGTCATGCTATTAAAAAGCAAAATAAAAACACAACTAAAAGAGTATTAACATTTTAAAATAATAAGAGTATTAACATTTTAAAGAATATTAACATTTTAAAGTAATAAAAGAGTGAAATTGACAAAGTTATTCTTGACGCCATGATAACATTTTGTGGGTGCAATATTATAATCATGGTACCAAAAGTACTTTATGTAATACAGAAAATGTAATTTTTTTTATTCAGAAAAATTGGACGAAAACACAAAATTAATTAAACTCAGAGATATGCATGCTAAATTTGCAAGGAAAAAATGTTTAGGGTAATAAAATTTTAAAGAAAAAGCTATTTAAACTTTTCAATACCTTAGTATGTAGATACTAAAAACAACTAACTGCTATTCATTACATTACAAATCAACATTATACAGCTTAAGGAAATATAATCAGTTAAGCAAATTTTCAGGAAAGGATAATAGGGATACATTAAAAATTAAAAAAAACAAACAAACAATTAGGTGAACGAGGATTAATCGAAGAGTCCCTGTTCATAACAAATATTTTATATTAAAATATCAGAATGGACAGTAAAATAAAATTGGGCCAAGAATGGAATCAAAATATTTACCTCATCCATCTCTGCCTGCGCTAAGTCCAACTGTAGTTTCCAATTGTCATTAGAGTCATCAACCCACTCATCAGGGTCTGAATCATCTACAGCATTTCCTCCAGTTGGCTTTCCTCCTGTTATACATGCATTCAATCAAACAAGTTAATGTGCTATACGCAAGAATTGCATTACCAAATCGTAAAACTACTATATTATATTACTCAACATTGTGTACCTAATGGGCTTATGAAAATATGTTGACATTTTTGTGCATAGATTATAGGATATCCAGTCGACACTGGATCTATACAAAGACATCAAAATAAAAATACCAACATGTAAACATGGATATATATTTTTTTTAAATGTTAAATCATAGACCAGTGCTTAGCGTTTAAATGACTATAAAATAATTTCCTCAAAAACTGGACATAATATCTATGCATAAACCCACCAACAAGATTTTTGTTTTAAACAATAGTATACTTTTTCTTGCTGGAGTAGGCGGGACCTCTTCATCGCTGTGTCCTTCCGGCCGGTCGTCATCGAGTTGTGGTAGTTTTCCATATTTTGCTTCTAGTTTTTTCATTAAATCTGTATCGTC
The DNA here is from genome assembly GCA_022494985.1 of Micrasema minimum. NCBI lineage: Eukaryota > Metazoa > Arthropoda > Insecta > Trichoptera > Brachycentridae > Micrasema > Micrasema minimum. The sequence continues at coordinate 38,210 of JAGVSP010000186.1, read as the reverse complement.
TTCATCTGAAATTTCTTCTTCCTCTTCTTCGATAATATCCTCTTCTTCTAATATCTCTTCATCTAAAATTTCTTCTTCGTCCAATTCTTCTTCATTTTCAGGATTAATATTTTCATATGCAGAGCCGATATTTGCAATTTCTTCCTTGGATATTTTTTCTAATAGTTCATCATCATCTTCTTCTTGTTCTTCTTCCTCTTCGTACTCTTCATCCACTTCCAATTCCTCGGGATCTTCTACTTTTTTATTTTGGATCAATGAAGTAGGTTTCGGTTGTTCTGTTTCAATAACAACTACGTCATCATCCTTAAAGGTACCAAAAGTACATTACTACAAATTCATTTTACAATATTTCATTTTAATCCGGTAAACAATTAGATTAGGGGATTCACTAAAGCAAAAACATTTTATGTAAAGGTAGCTTTAATATTAATAAAATGTTTTCAAATAATATAAAAATATTCTCCTAATATAAATGTTTCCAGTTGCTTAAGTGAGTATAATAAAATGAACCTCTTCATAACGATGAATAATTGGTTTTGCAGGTTTAGCAAAAAAGGAGGGTTGTGGTTTGCTTTGTAAAACAGGCATGCTTTTTTTAATTTCAGAAATCTTTTCTTCTACTTCTTTTTCTGCTTCGTCAATAGCATCTAGGTGAAAAAATACAGTTTTTTTTAAGACACTGTCATTTGGTTTATTATTATTGTCAACACTGCCCAAAAATTTATTACATTGTATCCTGACTTTCCAAAATCAAATAAATGTTTAAATATAAAAATAAAAGTTGGGGCACAATTTTTTTTAAAGTAACTTGTTGCAATAATTTAATATTAGCACAGATATTTTATATAAGATAAATTACATTTTTAACAATAGTTACTGCTGCTCAGTAAAGAATCGGACTCGTTAAAAACAATTAAAATACACATTTTGAAATGAATATTTACCTTCATCAGATATAAGTGTCATTCTTCTTTTGACATCAGCAATCTCAGGAGTACCTTCATCACTGTCTATTACAGAATTAATACAATTAAAAAATATTAAATATTGGATTACACATAAAAAGAGTATTTATATTAATGTTGATTTCAGAATAATTTAATCATTTTATCAGACAGCAAAAACTATAAATAAAAAATTAGAACACACCTTATTCACATACATAATAAGCAACAAGATAAGCAGATCATGTCATAAATTGAAATTGAAGGCTAGAATATGGCATAGGTATTAAAACATACATTGCTTTTTCACAATAATAATTCTGTGAAGCAGTATTCGCATACTTAAAATCTTTGGTTGTTAAAATAAGGCATATCAGTGAAAATGTTACATACACTTAAGAAAGAACATACATATACTTAAGTGAAATGAAAAGAAAAAACATCTACAAAGCAAATTAAACAAGTTTATAACAGTTCAAGTTTGTTAGTGAGGCCACGAGCATTGGATTCTTTCACAAGATGTTTAGTTTGTTTTTTATAATGGATGTCAATTGATTTCAAGCAATCAGTATATTTGTTATTTTATGGTCACAATGGCATCGATGATTTTGAAGGCAAATTTGGGTGTGCGAAAGAAAAAAATAAAAAGCATGCAAGAGCGGTCGTACTATATTGTGGTACCGACCATTGTGCCATTTTCTGGCCAGGACGCAGTAAGCGACCACCAGTAGCACCAGCCCGATGCCGACTCTCATGCCAACTGCAACATACATACACCCGTGTCAGAAACTAATCCTGGCTCGTGACCTCTCCATTACAATATTCTCTTCCTGCATATTATATAACATTATACACACAGACATTCAGTATTGGAAACTAATTTTCATTTATTCTGGTATTTATGATTTAACACATTTGGTTAAAAATGCTTGGAATTCACTTAAAAGTTTTAAAAATTTCAATAAACCCTTACTTGAGTATTTTCTTTTATCAGAAAATGATGCAATCACTAACTAAATACTGATTTATTTTATTGATTTATTAACGACCTAAGTCAATTTACACTGTTTATATACAAGTTATTTTAAAATAAAGAAATAATAGGTAAATACAGAATTGAAATAATCGAGTTAGAATAATAAAATTAATTAAGACATATTGTGTAAATTTTAAAAGATACAGAAATTGTTTATAACTTTTCAAATCTTTATTTATTCTTCTAAATCTATTTCATCACTTTCAAAGTACTACCTTCCCTGATAAAATACACTTATGCCAATGTTTTTTCCAATCCTCGAAACAATTGTTGAAGTCAATTTTCAGAATGGCCTTCAAAGCGCACAGCGATTCGGTTCTTATCTCTTCAATTTTGTTGAAATGGACCATTCTCTTGAGCTTAGGAAATAGCCAGAAGTCACACGGTGCCAAATCAGGCGAATCTCAACAATAGTGACTATCAACCACCATATTCGCTGGTGACTTCTGACTATTCCCTAAGCTCTAGAGACTGGTCCGGGGACACCGTTTCCACACGATTGAGGAAATAAGAACAAAATCCCTGTGCACTTTGAAGGCGATGAAATTGATTTAGAAGAATAAATAAAGATTTTTTAAGTTATAAACAATTTAACCTTATTTTATAACAGAGTTACATATTTTGGAACAAATTATTATATATATATATTGTCGACGAAGAAACAATAACAGTGTAATTACTGAAAATTCATATGAATCAATATTATTTTATAGTGTAAATGTAAAAATTTGATAATTTCCTTGATCATGGATCTGGAATGAGTAAAAAACATAAAAGTATATAATTTTTTATGTTAGTGTGAATATCATATTATTATTAGTAATGGAGTTTTTAACCTTTGAAGATAATAGTCATCTAACTAATTACTAACATAATTTTCATGTGCCCATTAGATATTGAGGAGTTAAATACAATCTACCTATTTTAAAGACATTGGTTTAGCAAGAGTTTTAAGCATATTCTAGTTGGCGATGTAATTAAATAAATATCGATGCTTAGTAAATGTATATTGGTTAAATATTTTGTCCCAAGGTTTGAGAGAAAAAATATTTTAAGGTCTGATGATAAAAAAACAAAAAAATAATATGATGGAATACTCACTGCCGGATTCTTCTTGTTCTTGAGCTGACTGTTCTGCTTGTTTAGCTGCCAAGTGTTCCTCTTCACCAGCATTATTTTCCACAACCTCTTCTTCCATAGAATCCACCTAACATAAAACTTATTATTACTTCATAAAGAAATAACAACAGTGAGGTTCCAAGATAAGGTGTGTATACAGCATCACTATGAAACTCATGTATCTGAGATATGTTGAACAAACAATGTTTAGATAAATCACAAATCACATTAACTAGGACAGTATTATTTTTTTACAAAACCATGCATTATTATTTGTAAATTGTTATTCCTATAATTTACATAAAGTCAACAAACTCTCAAAATGATTAGTCTTTTTAGACATCATTAATGACATCTCAATTGAGACAGGCACACATTGTCAGAATCATAATAACAGAATGTAATAAGTCTTAACAATGATGAAAGGATGATGATCTTTTACATAAAAAAAAACTTAAGTACTAGGACCAGGATTTTTTATTGGTATGAAAATGTTAGAAAACACACTCAATAAATTATTTGTATGATTTATGCTTTCAACTCGCATTAGTCCAATAAGGTTCCTAATCAAACCTCTTCAAATGGATGATCGATGTTCTCTGAACTGTCCTCTAATTTTGAATAATTTTCATCATCATCCTCTTCAGCAGCAGAATTATTATCATCCTTAGCGTCTTCATCATTATCTTCATGGGATCCATCTAAATATTCATCATCATCATCATCGTCATTATTATCATCTTCATTGTCGTCATCATCGTGATCTATTTCTTTTTCGTCACTATCGTTATTTAGATCTTCATCACTGACATTGTCATCTTCCTCATCATCTATGTCAGGATGATCATTATCTTCATCAGAATTAGCAGCGTCATCATCATCGCTATGTTCGTCCTCATTATCACTGTTACCATGTTCATCTTCAATGTCCTCTATTTCATCGTCGTGATCATCATCAAGATCTTCTTCATGACTATCATCCTAATTAATAACAACCAGATACATAATATTTGTAACAAAATTGAAGAGAATAGTTTTGTACCTTAGTTTCTGTAAAATTTTACTTCAACCTTGTAAAGAGATCAAAATCAGCGATATGAGTGATAATAATATTTATAAATTTGCACCGGACCGTAAGGACCCAAAACCAGTTGACACATTTACTTTTGAATGATTATAATATTATATGGACAGTGGAAGGGCTATTTAACTAACGTGCGTCAACTCAACATACAGTAGAGCGATTCAAAGTTCAAAATTTAAAAAAAAACTTATTTTTTAAACGTTAATTTATTTAGGCGTTAATTTTTTTTATTTTGAGCTTAAAATTGCTCAAGTGTATGTACGTTAGAGGAGTAGCCTTTCCACTGTCAATATGATAATTATTAATCAGACAATTTGGACTAAGGTCATCCTAACTTCTATTAGAAGTGTAGAATATTCACAAAGCTGTTCCTAAAAAGTTGTTGTAATCTAAGTTCTTTTGTTTTACTTGGTTGAACTGAATCGTTTTTTAAGAACCATTTTATTGTTAACAAAGGTAGGTGTTATGTAACAACTCACTTCAAATGAAGTCAAATAGGTACAGTTTGAAATAATATTGATGTACAGAAGTCTACCCTTTCAATATCAGATTTTTATAATTTAATTGAAAATAAATTACACACAACATTTTGAGTGTGTCCAAATACTTGTAGACAAAAACTGGATTTCACCCATTACGGGCTAATAATTACAATTTGACATCTCAACAGAGAAGAGAAGTTTGGAAGGGAATATGGATATCTAGGCGTTTACAGGGCTTATGACCTGTCATTGGCTGGGTTAAGTGGCCACTTGATGTATTCCAACATTCCCCATTTCACCTAGTATTTGATATCCTTATCTGAGGTGAAATGGGGAATGTTGTAATACATCAAGTGGCCACTTAACCTAGCCAATGACAGGTCATAAGCCCTGTAAACGCCTAGATATACATATTCCCTTCCAAACTTCTCGTCTCTGTTGATATGTCAAATTGTGAAAATAAATTCATTAAGCGAATTCCAATACATTTCTCATGTTCAATGCATTTCACATTCAAGTTAACTATAAATTAAACATATTTAATATATAAACATACCCCATGGTTCAATTCTAAGGTATGTTCATCATGGTGATCGTCATGCACCGGTCCTTCATCAACCCAACCATCAAACACTTGAGCGTACCGTGATTCAGCCACTGGAGTGTCCACTATAATTCAATAAAATTACCATTCATAAACGGTTCTTGTTCAAAATTATTATTACTTTAAACTTGCTATTTGAATTCACATTTATTATACATTAAAGTTAAAATAAAATAAATACACTGTAAAAGTAAAGCAGTAGTCATAAACAATAAATAAATTGGCAGATGATATTTCGTAATGAGCAATATTGACACGAATATTGTTCTAGTTAATAGAGAAGATGTGATACTTACAGTCAGTTAGACCTCGGTTCTCAATTATAATGAGTCCGATTAGGAAGACAAGTACTCCGAGAAGCATAAAGAAGACAATCTTGGCACACCAGTGGCCTCCAGTGCCTCCTTCATGGTGGACGTGGATTACCGAGTCTCCATCACTACCCTGAGCACTGTGAGAGGGGCTGTGTGTGGACTTTACCGAACCCACTCCCTCGTCAGAGTCATCTACAATAACAAAACATCATTATGTATCGATGAGATTCAGAAAATCAAGGTGGTGGGAACTAATGAATACGATAGGACATGCCGTTGTGGGATTTTTGTTGATTTTATTATGTATTATCGATTTTATATATTACTCTGTAATTTTTACAAAAGAAATTGTCTTACCTCACATGTGCATTATGTTAACAATTTATTTTCAATAAATAATTGATAAATAATACTCACGAGAAAACTTTTTTAGACAATAATATAAATCAAACTAAATAAATATGGTCTCATTAAAAAATTCAGTATAAATTTAGTTGTAACCTTGGGCACCACAGGGTGATTTTGAAGTGTTTTGGAACAAACTTTTAACCTAAGTGCCAGTCAGAATATAATCCAAATTACAATTTCCTTCTTTAAGCCACTTAAAAAAGACAGGTAACCTTGGGCACCACAGGGTGATTTTGAAGTGTTTTGGAACAAACTTTTAACCTAAGTGCCAGTCAGAATATAATCCAAATTACAATTTCCTTCTTTAAGCCACTTAAAAAAGACAGGAGGCCCAACAATAGAAGAGAACCAGAATCTTAAAACTCAGAAGCTTAAATAAATTTCGTGATCTCACTCCAGGAATCTAAACCAAAACCTCTATCGTAGCCATTACACCACAAAGGCCATCATAATGAGAGGTCGTTTCAAAGTCTCGTGTGTGAGGTGTGTAAACCGTGTAATATAATAACAATATGTTCTTCCATTCTATTCCTTCTGGTCCAGGAGCATGCAAAGGAAAGAGGCGAGAATATCTCACCAGTAATATACAATTTATTGAGGAATAAAACAGCATTCATGCATAGGATTCTCAGAAATGGTAAACTTTCTCAGGAGTGGATTAAAAACTAACAGACATTTAGTGGGACAGATTACTTACAAAAAATCATTCATTGATATTGAACATGTTTGTGAGGTATAATTTAAAAATCTGTTATGGGCCAGATCTAAAAACCATTTCAGAAACATTCACCTCTAATTGATGACAAATTTAATATGGCATAATTAGTTTCATGAAGTCTTTAATTTTTTTACGGTGGTATTGCTTTTTATCCAAGTTCAAGGGGGTCTTCCGTTAGTACACATTCAAAGCAAGTAAATGATGATGAAGAACCTCAATAACCATTGAAATAACCCTGATTATGCATGTTCGGATATATTTTATGGTTTCAAAGTTGATTGGCTTTAATTCGAGTACCCGAGGGAAGAAGGGCTTTGTAGATTAAACTTGTACCGAGACCTCAGCATAAGCTCTAAGAAGAATTCTCACTACCTCTTTACACTTTCATTTTTATAGGGCCAAAAAGATTTTCTTTATTGCGATAAGGAACAAGGAAAGAAATGGAAAAACTTGCTGGAATGGATGCTAAGGCCTATGAATTAGGGGTTGGGTACCAGTCAGGGTGATATATTTTACCTCCAAGACTAAGCTTACGAGCAATATACTCGGCTTCAGCTTTTGATCTTTCACTGCTCGAAGAATCTGTTAAAAAACATATTTGTACATTTCATTAAACAATGCCTAACGTTGGTCGAGGCAATATGAAGTACCTGATTCATTGTTTTTAAGATAAGATAACCTTATATTACTGTTGAATGTAATGTGCATATAATCTTGCTTAGAGAACATTCTGGGACAAAAGGCGGTATTTTACACCATTGTTTTGTTGTTACTTTTTTATCTTTTAGAAATTAAGCGCGTGACTATAAAATAAACACATTGTAAATGTGCTCTCAAATGAGGTATCTATTTATATCTTGGATAGAATGCCAAATGCTAATGTATGAAATACGAACGCGCATAAACGTTAAATATGATAAGAAACATTTATAACGACGCACTAGCCCCAAATATATATTTGAAGAAAAACAGTAAAATAATTTGAATCAATAAGATCAAATAAATTACAGCAATACATAATGATTATCTTTTACTTCACTTCCCAATAAATAAACATTATTCGAGTGTTTGAACTGGTAAAACAGGAGACAAAAATACTACTTACGGTATAGTAAATTGTACAAACCTTTCTTTTTTCTTTTATCTTTTCGCTTTCTTGGTTGCACGTCTCCTGACATTTTATAAACTAAAAACTAAATTACTTATAAAACTTTAGTCAGGTTAAGGAAACGTACATGCTCATAAAATCACTTATTCGTAAAACCGACCGTACGAAAATCCGTAAATGAATTATAAATGATTGGAGCTAAATATAATAATAGAAAACACGACTTCCCTGTCAAAAGCGTGATCAACGTGATTTCGAAAATTCCAAAACCCCGGTTCTAAAAATAATTAGTTGGAAAAAGATCGCGCAACCCATAGAACACAGATAATATAGTACAACCATAGAATACATCAAGTAAAGATATACACAAAGACACTTATAAAGATGCTCAACTTCGGTAGAAATGTACTGGAAAGCTTTATCTCTGGCAGTCAACATTTTTACCAATACATGACGCTATTAAAATCTTACCCAAAAGTTGGGAGGAATATAATAGCCATAAAGTGAAAAAGTATATCTTTCACACCACTACATAGGCACATACACACATACATGCTCACGTAACAAAGATAAAAGTTGGGAATAGAAATGTCAAAATTGATATAACCCGAAAAATGGCATTTAAATGTTTCGGTGCAAATATTTCAATTATATTTAAGCAGTACGGGTGTAATTAAGCATAAATATCGCCATTTTCTCACGTTGTTTCATTTTTAACATTTTTCATTGAGGATGAAAAATTATACTATTGTCTGGTGTCTGATTAAAATACTATTTACTTCAAATATTATATTTTAATTTGATTTGAATACAAGTATAACAAAATCATCTGGAGAGCAGCACATTTTCTGTAAATAAAACACTGACCAAGCCAACTTACATTTAAGAAATATTTCCGATAATCCGTAATTGGGAAAAGTGTCAAAATCAAATCCGCCAAATCCATTCGCGAAAAATGCACTCTTTTTTTAATCGAGAAGGAAAAGAATGACGATTCATGATTGCATTCGGAAACACAACACAAAATTTTGGCCATTGCAAAAAAACTGAAAAGCTTACTAAACCGACTTACACCGTTGCAATTATTGTTATGAAGCCAGTCGGCCAGTCAAAGATAATACACTCAGCCAGTGTTTGTTATGACATTTCGATTTCACGCGATAGTTACGACAACCTTTAATGTTTTATCCTCTTCATACTACTGTATTACAATTTCTTTTTTACTCTACCGTAACTCTAGCATACTTCGTACTATTTTAGACTCCCTTTCATCTCCTCGCACTGATATATACCATCTCTTTTGGAAATGTAGGGATCCAAGATGTGGGTGAGTTACCATAGTCGACACACTACACACCACAGAGCTAAAATATAAATATATTAGAGAAACCATTGAAGGGGGAAAGTCACTCACTTCCCTAGTTAGCGACGCTCCGACGCACGACAAAATATAAAACTAGCGGTTACCGGCCGAGAAAACAGTAACCTGCAATCTCGGCCGGCACAACACCACCGTGGGTACTACCGAAATAAACCTATCTTACAGTGTTTACAGTGTAAAATGTCGCGACATGCGGTATAGGTTTGCAGTGAGCTATCGTAGATAGTTGGTCCTTTTTACTTTGCCATGTATTTTACCGAGCACGTCAAGGCGACACTCTACCTCTATGTGCTTCGCCGGGCGGGTCGCTCGGAGTTTATAGGCATACTAGCTATTTCTTTACAATATTTAAATTTATTTCCACTTTTTTGCTAACTTTCTTCGTAACACTTCATTAACCCAACACTTATGATTTTTCAATGGAATAATAAAATATTTTATTTTTATAACAAATTTATTTTTTAATAATAGTAATGAGCCACAAAAAACACTAACAAAAAAGCAATTTAAAAAAATTTACAGATACTTCAGTACAAACTACATACTATGAATATCACTAATAACCCAATATTATATTTTTTGCGAGAAATGCCTTGAAATGGTTACCCCACGTTTTTTACAAACTACGGGTTTTGCCCAGCAAGGTATTTAAATAAGAAAAAAAAAATTAAATCTTGTTAAAGATTAAGTAAATTAAACTAAAATCAACACATTTGAGTTACCCTAGTAAGAATAGTAAGTATGCGTAAAAAATAAAGATTGTTAATTCACAATAGAAACTTTAATTTTTTAAAATTTATTATAATATATTAGACATAGGGATGGGCGATTCAAATCCTCGAATCCCTCGAATATCGTAATTTTCGATCTATTTGAAGATTCGAAAAACAAATTCAAAACCTCGAATATCGAATCTTAATTTTTCAAATTCCATCCCTAATTAGACGTTTTTATCTTAAAATTACTTAGTTATAAATTCAGAATTATAATGTTGCTCATTAATCTGGATATGGTCTAAGATCCAACAAAAGAGAAGAACTGACGAGGCAATCAGCAGGCTGAAAAAAAGAAAAATGAAATTTTTAGTACATCCAACCTTGTACTAAAATACTATATTTTACTATTGATGGTCCTGTAAATGCTAGGGTACTAGTTAACTGAGCATTACCAATTATTCTCTAATTTCAAGAAGTAGGCATGATGCTATGTTTCCGATTTAGAGGTAATTATTGTTCCCAATTTAGGGTCGGTTGTTTCAGGTCACGTCAACTTAAAGTATCTGTCAAATCGTTAGTTATCGTTTGAATTTATGTTAACAAACGATTTGACGTGACCTGCGGTGCGATTCTCTAAGGTTTTAGACACTTCTGCGCATACGAAATCAGTACAAAATCGTATGCGCAGTAGTTTAAAAACACTTACAGAATCGAAGCGCTGAAGCAATTGTTTTAGTCAATACATGTTATCTTGTCACTACTTGATATTTACTATAGTTGTGATGTTACATCTATTGTGATTATTACAGTGGTCACGAGAAAGCTACACACATTATGTAAATAGTTACCTGTTGCATAGTATACACAAAACCAAAATCAAATTAACGGATTAATAATAAAAAAAGGAGAAATATAATTTAAATAAAAACAATAAAATATTTACCTCTGGACAGATACCAACTTTTTCTATAGATTTTTGTTTTAATGTACGTAAAATAAAATAAGCATATTGATTGAAAATATACCTGTGAATGGCAAACAGCATAGCAAGAGCGGCAACAGTTTTCTCACCACCAGACAAGTTAGACATGGGCTGGAATCGCTTGCCAGGGGCTACGCAATTGTAATTTATACCGTGCAAGTACGGTTCCTCAGGATTTTCTGGTCCAAGGAATGCTTGAGCAGATTGGTTCATAGCTAAACTCTGAAGCAACAAAAAAAACAAACAATAAACAAGGGTACATAGTTAACAGAGCGGTTGGTTTGATTTGTGTTTGGAAGTTAGCAGTAATATATAGGCAAAATATATTAAGAATTGATTGCATGATCTCACCTTGTATATAGCATCAATTTCATTAGCTACATGGTCGAAACAATGTACAAATTTGTCATGCCGATCTTTTTTAGCCTTTTCAAAAGCAATTTTAGCTTTGCGGGCCTTTTTACGTGCCGTTTCAAAAGCTTTGTTCGTCATCGAAACCTTTTCTCGCACCTCATTCAACTTTTGCATTGCCTGAAAAAGGGATTGTATGAGTAGTGCATAATTTTTCATCATAAAATAAAGCATTGGTTGAAATAAAACTTACTCTCATATTCGGGCTTGTATCTTGTCAACAGTTTGGGTTAAATTAGAAATGGTTTTAGATAACTTATCTGCTTGTTTTTTAATCTCATCTGTCTCGTCCAAATCTTTGAGTTTTTCTGCTAAAGAACTATAGTCGATGCGGATCCTGAAACATTGAAAGGTATTAAGTATTTATTTACTTTAAAAAATTATGATTACGATGGGGATAGATTTATCAGTAATTTTTTTTGAATACATTAAATTCAGTAACTAACCGTGCTTCCTTTTCAATCATAGCTGTTGTATTCATAGAAGAAGACCCGGATTCATTCTCATTGGAAGAATTGTTGGTAAATATGTCTTCCATGTTACCGTGGACCATGGGGATCACAATATCCTCAATCTACAGGAAAGAAAGAAAAGATGTTATAAAGACTAAAAAAATAAAATACATTAACTGAAGAGGGAAGAATTTCTAAAATACAAACTTTGCATTGTTTCAGTATATTGTGGCGGTCATTTTTCTTGCTCTCAATTTTTGACTCGATGGAAGATACTTGTTTTTGGACAGCCAATATATCCTTGGCGATGTTTCCTACTTCTCGTCTTGCCTAGAACCAAAATGACAAAACTATGAATTGGGGCTACAAAAAATGTCAATCCCTCTTATTAGCAAAATAAACGTTAAGTTCTTTTTAAAGCGTGTTTGCAGCCCTGATAAGGTGAAAAAGCGGTCATAGAATAAAAAATAAATATTATAGAAGCAGAAAACTGGTTTCATTTAAAAAAAGTGTGATATGGAGTTGTATAAAATAAGATAATTGTGTGCATATTTGTATTTGTGTTCACCTTGCCCATTTCATCATCCATTTGCTCCTGCTGGTGCCTCTTGGCCTGGCGGTCTCCCTTGAGCCCCTCGGCCTTCTGCAGCTCCTTGTCGATGTCCCCGCGCTGCTTCACCTCCGCCTGGCGGGAAGCCTCCAGCTCGTCTTCTCCATCCTGCACGGTGCGTTCCCAGCGCAGCACATTTTCTGACCAACAAAAGTTGCCATTAGTTTTACATTCAATTTTACAGCAGAGCGGGAAAACCATTTGGTTTTGTATGGGATAAGCGGATAGTGCTGTATCAATCACTTCAATCTCCATTATTCCTTTGAACTGGAGATAGAGGGGAAAAAAATACATCAGTTCTGCACTGAAATGTCATTTTTGTTCTAAATGGACATGATGTTCTTTCTTTCTTTCGAAAGAATGGCTAAAAGGATTTACGATGCGAGTGTGTCTGGTTGTAGAAGTCGAGAGGCCGAGAAAGACAAGGCATGATCAGAACAACAAACTTGTGTGGGGGTGTGATCAGACGGTACACGTCCAACAAATACAGCTGCGTCAGAACTACACGAGTGGTTCCTATGAAAAGTTCAGCTGACGCTGCAATTCAACGGGCTATGGCTTTGCACACGAAGATGTATACAACTCTAATAACAAAGGACTATTGTCCTATAAATACCCGTACAGAGGGGTCAGAACAGCAGTGCAACACATCCATAGGCAGTTACTCTTGTCGAGAGTCGCCTGTCTCACGTCAGCAGCCAAGATGTAACTTCGTCCGTGGACGCACGCCGTCATTTTCGTTTTGGATTCACACTCTTGGTACATAGAAAGCCCGACCGCATCGTCTGCTCTCATGCTACCAACGTTTTTCCAGCCGCCGACTTCGCTCCATCTCTACGAATTTTCACTCATCATCCGACACGCAACATCATCCTGGTTAACTGAATAAACGCATACAACATCACCGGCGTTTCTTTCCACTGGTAAAAGGGGACTTCTATCTCCAAACCCCTTATTGTACCCCGACGTGATCAAACCCCATGTTGAAAATTCTTGTGAAAAGTTGGACTAATCGACTTGTGTGCATGAGATGTACAACCAATACTTGTTCTCAGAGGGGGTAGGCTTTTAGGTTTCTATGGATAAAACTCTACTTTTTCGTCAGGCGCACTTCTTTGTTTTCTCCACGTTCATAGATCATTTGCCCACATTATTCAAATTTTCAACACGCCCACAAATTCACATTGTACTTGATCATGCTTGTCTATTAGGCCTACCTTGACTTTCAAGCAAACTCGCATCATAAATTCTTTTAGCATTATTTCAGCATTCATTTGCCCCACATGTTCAAATTACCGCAAAATACATTTTTAAATCTTGTCTATAATGCTTATTTCAGTTTTGGATTCAGCTCTAATTTTTATTCAAATCCTTGAAATAAATAAATGCTAATTCCACAGTACTACATAATTATTCACAGTAAAAATAAAATGTAAGTAACCTACTTTGAGTGTCACGTGATCTCTCAAACTCCAAATTACTTGTGATTCTATCTATCTGCGTATCAAATTCCATTCTTTTTTTAGCGCGTTCTTGTTGATTCCGCAATTCTCTTTCCTCATATTGCCTGAAAGAATATAAAACGGATTGTAAAAAAATATGAAATCGCTAAACAAAAACAAATTAATTTATATTTCTGCGAGTAAACAAACCTGATGTTAGATACGCCAATGTCACGACAGAATTTATTAAACACAACATCCTCTACATTGTTCATGTTTTCTTTGATTTCCTGAATCTTTAGATCTCTGTCCCGCATTGTTCTTTCTATTTCCGTAATGTTTGGCTGAAAATGGGTGTAAATTTATCAATTCTTAACACATTTATATCAACGGTTGAAAGGAGAGCTATCAAGCGATATAATATGTGCAAAGGAAAACGATACAAAGCGACGTAATATTACTATAATAATATTCCAAAGCTCCGTGAATTGCAGGTGGCTCAAAACGATCCTGTATCATTTTCCTTTTGCACATATTATGTCGCTTGGTAACTTTTTCTTTCCACCTTCGATATAAGTAATATGATCGGTCGGGGTCTAGTGGTTAAAATAGCGGACTTGAGATTGGAATCCTTAGGTTCCAGTCCCGCTCTAACACAACTTGTTTCCTGCTTTCTGGCACAGTTATTTCTGACTATTTGAAGAGAGGCCCCAAAAGTAAAATATTAAGAAGGTAATATTTACTTGAAAATAAAACAAAAAAAAACACTTACTCCATACATGTCCATCTTACGCTCCAAATCTTTTATTTCATTTTCCAATGTTTTGATTTGTCGCACCTGTTTGTGAAAAATTTAGATAAAACTTTAAAAATTTATGCAACTTAATATTTATGTAGAAATTAAAAAGAAGTAGTTAAAAATATATACTGACCGTGGTGTCTTGATCAGTTTTAGAATACTTTAGCCTAGTTTCCAATCCTCTAATTTGAGAGTCCACAGTAGTGAGCTCTGATTCTTTTCTCGATTTTTTCATCTGCTCTCTTAGTTCTTCCGTTAATTTTTCCTAAGCGTAGATAAATAATTAGAATTAGTAAATTACAGTAAGTAAAACAAAACAAACAAAAAATATTATAGTTACTCACCTTTTTGGCTTTTAGCTGAGACATTTGTTTTTCGTCCCATCGCTTGGCCTTCCTCGCTAGATCCAAACTGCCTCCAGAGATAATACCAGATTTCTGGTAGAATGTTCCATCTAGGGCAAGAGCCTGAAATTTAATAACATGAAGTCAACAAAGCATATACGAAGATGGAATTCAGAATATGAATAAAAACTTAATATAAAAGCTAATAATGATATTGTAAGAAATAAGGAAATATAATTATTATGAATTCATTTTAATCTTACATCATATCTAGTGTTCTTGTTTCTGTCAAGATCGTAAGCAACTCGGGAAGCATCTTCTGGAGTTTCACAAACCAAAGCATTGTTTGTTACAAAAAGGACAGCTCTGTGAATTGCGGGTGGCTCAAAACGAAGAACATCAAATAGTAGTTTAACATTTTTTGGTTCCTGAATGTCCCTATAAATTATTTAAAAATAAGATACATTAATTTATAATTCAAACAGACGACAAGAGTTGGAATTGTTGTGGAACAATTTATGCAATAAAAACAAGTTTACCTCAATCGTTCTCTCAGTTGTTTGGCTTGGATGTAATCCAGCGGAAGGAATGTTTCAGGTTCGAGCATCCGTTCCTTGAGGACTTGGATACATTTTCTGGCAGTCTTCTCAGTATCCACTACTATGGCCTCCATGTACTTGCCCAACACTTTAGTAATGGCAACATTGTAGCGCTTGTGTGTAGGCTGACACATGTTTATCATGCGATCATACTAAAAGGAAAATGACATAAAAATACAAAATAAACAGAATAAGAATTTTATTGATATCGACCCTAGGTTACTTTTATGGCTGATTAAAAATAGGTAGTATTGCAAACAACAAAAAATTATTGTACAAATATAAAAGACAATATTGCTCGGGTTAGGTAGCTATCACACTTTTCAGATTCAAATTCAGATAGTAGGCAGAATGGGAAATGTTGTAATATAATATATGTCAAGTGGCCGCTTGTCACTTGGCCATTTTACCCAGCCAGTGACATGTGAAAAAAAAGATGACTTACCACCCCAGGGATCTCCCTCTTGAAGCTCTCGACGATCTCCTGCTTCTTGCGCCTCCTGGCGTCCTCGTGCTTGTCCACGCGGGCGTCGCCCAGCTGCTCGCCCACCTGCTCCAGGGCGGTCTGCAGCTCGGCCGCGCGGCCCCGCCCGGCCCCCACGTCGGTCTGCAGCTCCGCCCGCAGTCTCCGCTGCTCTTCCAGGGCCTGTTCTGATGACCTAGGAACAAACGTTACTGTATCAAATGTAGGTATGTCAAAAGTTCTTTGTAAAAGGGTAGGTATGTATTGAAATGATAATTATTAAAAAAGCAGTAAAGGAAGTAATAAATGATAAAAGAACATTTGAAAGAATCGATGATGCGAGTGCGCCTGGGTGTAGAGGAAAAATTAAAACAAACAAAAATCATTATAGAACCAAAATCGTGTTCGATTCTCCAAAACAGCGTCAAAATCGCAGCTAAATAACTCCAAGAAACGCAATTTAAGTATTGAAGAACCAAACATGGCTTACTTAATATGTTTAGAATATGCCTACTTAATATATTATGTTCAGAATATGCTTACTTAATATGTTCAGCAAGCTTGTCAATTCTCTTAATGGCTTCCGCTTTTTCGTGTCCCTTTTGTCTGTGCTTGTTTTCAAACTCTGATTTTTTCCGGATCTCATTGTCCAGTCGATCTTGATCAGACTTCTGCTCACGATTTACAGAGTCTAGCTGTTGCAGGTACATTGCAGACTTCATAGAAGCTTGTTTTTTCAGCTGTTCATATTCCCTCACCTACAATACAAATTGAATTAAAACATTGCGATGATTTCCACTTTACATAGTGCATGGTTAATAAAAGATGTGATAACTTTACCTGTGCCTCTTCCAAGTGTACATCTCTGCCTTGGCTCTGGCTCTGCCCAGCTACTGTAACTTCCCATTCGGCTTTGGAGGCCTCCACGACTCTGAGTTCCTCCTCCAGCTTGCGAATATCCGCCTGATGGGCGTCATTAGCTTTACGTGCCTGTTCCAAAGTCTTGAGGGCACTGTCCAATTTCTTTTGGTTGTGAGTTACCCTCTCCTTGGCCTTGATGAAAGTTGGACGTTTTTTGGAAATCTCAACTTCCTAAAACAAAATAAGGACAGTGAATAATGACAATAATGACCTCTTAAATTGAATGAAGGAAAATATTTCAGAATTTTACATACCACTTCACGAATATCTTGCTCTATTTTGGCCATTTCACGTTGAATTACACCCGCTTCTTTCTTTTTATCCTTTAGTACTTCTTCAGCTTTGGTTTTTTTCTTTTCAATCTTTGCCATCTCCTGTTGCTTTTGCTGAAGGTCATCTTCATATTGTTTGATATCATTCTCATTGTGGAAAAGTTTAAACAGTTGCAATTCAACTTGTTTTTCGGCCTAAAATATTAAGACCATAGTTATAAATTCAAAGATGAATTTGTTCTGTATACACATTTTACAGCTCAGAAAATATTTTTAAAAAATACAGCAATCAATAAAAGTGCAAAAGTAATTCAGAAAAGATACAATACAATAGACAGGATATAACAAATAGCGTACCAATTCGATTTTTAATTGCTGATACTTTTCAGCCTCTTCTTTTTCGAGTTTGGCTTCTTTACGTTCAGCAGCGATTCCTTTCTTTTTTTGATACGAGAATTGTGTTTCTTCGTCTGCTCTGTTCATTTCTTGTCGGCAACGTTCGTATTCTTCCTTCAGCGCCCCAGACCTAAACATTGTGTGCATGATAAGAGATTAAGATAATATAATCATTCCAGAGTAATAAGTATCCTGGTACTTTCACCATTAATCTCACCCGCTTATTTCTTCAAACAGCGCTGTGCATTCTTTGGGACTCTTCATAGCGATAGATTCCACAGCGCCTTGGAAGACCAAGAAATTCTTGGCTTTAACATTTATTCCGATTTCTTCCAACTCACTTAAATACTGTTGATTATTAACCGACTGCAAAAACAAATATAAAATAAATAGGATTTAAGGTAAATAAATACACAGTAAAAATAAGATTTTTATAAGAAATGTTCAGCATTCACAGATTTTTAGTTATTGTAATTGCAAAATATTTTATGTACGTGTTTGCTTAATGGACATTTACAGCTTAAAAAATGTACATCTGATTAAACACACTTTTCAAATAAAAAGTACTTTCTTTACCTCTCCGTTAATCCTGTGATCTGAAGACTGCCCCTGAACCGATCGTTGGAAGTGCTTCTCTTTTCCATCTTCTAATATGAATATAGCAGTAACCGAAGCACTGAAATAAATTATTATATTGGTTTACTATTTATATTATTACAAGTAATAAATTATTTATTAGAGAGGAAGATAAATGACAACTAAATAAAATCAGAATTTATGATTAACTAACTCAACTAAATTTTTTCCGTTTTTCCAAAGTAGGTAGTGGCGTGATTAAATTGGCCGGTAATGTGATTTTTCCTGTACATGCACTAAAACTAAATGAAAACATGAACCGCCAGTGCTGCAATCAATAATGAAAAAAGTGCAAATGTCATAAGATTGCATAATTTCTTTTATTAAGATTTTTTTTTTTAAATAAGCGAGATTTGGGCTTAGGTATCAAAATCTGATGATTGTGTTATCGTAAGGTTTTGAGACTAACAACGACGCTTGAAGGTGATACTTCACAAAGCGGTGGAGAGCTGTAAAAATTTCACTAAAGTTTTTACTCTCTGCGCTGCAATTCTACTAAGGTTTAAGACACTTCTGCGCATACGAATTCAGTACAAAATCGTATGCGCAGTAGTTCGACAAAATTAACAGATTCACAGCACTGGATTATAGAGGTACAGCATAGAAATGGGCAAAGCTGTGATTGGTTGGATTTAAAATTTCGCTTTAAAATAGCTATTTGGTTTTAAATTATTTGATTAAACCCAACCTATCTTAACCTACTGTATAAATTTCATAACCTATTATAAAGGATATTGCTTTTAAATAGCTATTTGATTTAAATTATTTTATTAAACCCAACCTATCTTAACCTACTGTATAAATTTCATAAACTATTATCTATGGATTTACCAATGGACTAGTCCTCGTAAAAATTCCACCGCTTTGTGAAGTATCACTCGTTTGAATGATTGTATCTTGCTTACTGAAACTGATTGAAATACGGATAGTACCAATGATTGTGTTTTCTAATTCTTCGTTATTTTAACTTAACAGGTAGCTTATTTTAAAACGGGACAAATAATTGCATAATTCGTTTTCACAATGAAAATAATACCAATAATTCATTCATGGGTATAACACCAGAATTAAAAGTAATTTAAAAACAATAAATAGATCTAAGACATGTACTCGGAACAGTAAAATGTATACAAAGGATTAAAATATATATTATGAACTCTCTGAGACCATCGGAATAAGTGAATTTAGAAGGTACCTCCATAGTGATAAAATAATATTATAAGAAATTTAAAATGTAATTTGTAATGTATTATTAATAAAATATGATTAAATATATGAGGGCACTACTTGCAAACTTGTATATAATGTGCAAATGTAAGGATCGAAACTAGCTTAATTTCAAGTAAAATAAGACTTGAAATTTGATGTATTTTGCAAAATCGGTATCATCCACTAGCCGCCATCTTGACAGTTCTTCATTTTTCTCAAAATAAAACTTTGTGGCGGTTACTGACTTTGCAAGTAGTGCCCTCATATTTAAGTAAATAAACAATCTACCTCCGAGATACTGGGCGGTTTATAGATGCTCCATGAATAAGATCAGAGAGACGCTTTACTCTAAGACTTGAAGTTTTCTCACCCATAACAAAACTGACGGCATCCATAAAATTGGATTTTCCTGAAAGAAGCTGTTAGAATCAGACACTGTAAAAGAACATTACAAGTAATTCGACCGTGTAAAAGAATTGTAATAACCTGATCCATTTGGTCCTATTACTGCAGTGAATGCTAAGAATGGCCCAATCCTCTGTTTACCCCGATATGACTTAAAATTATCTACATCGATGAACTTCAGGAAAGCCGGCGTTTTCTCCTGCATTGTTTATGTTTGTCTCGAAGATACGTTTTGTTTTTTTATAAAAGCCCAGAAAACAAGTCGAAGAGATTATCAATTATCTGCAAAAAAAGGTCAGAAAAACGGCGCGGAAATACGCGCGTCCCACGGATTGACGGATTATTGAAGACCATAGAATACACTGGAATACACTTGAAGACAGCGAGCTGAGCGAGCACAGACAGCGAGTTGTTGACGATGCGGGCGATGCGGCCAGTGTTGCCAGGTCCTAAATCCAGTTTTCCGTACCTAGATTGCGAAAGGTTTTGCTATTTGCACAAAATAATAATTATTTATATTAGGACATACGTAAAAAAGTGGGTATGTACTATTTTAAGAACAAATATATAATTAATAAATAAAAATCTGTATGAAATCCAAATAAGAAACTTATAATTCCGTACGAAATTCGTATACCTACCTTAATAGTAGATAATAATATAAAAAGTCAAATGCAAGGCTCATGGAAATATTCTGCAGGGTATTCTTTAGTTTCCCCATTCGTATAAAACAATAGTGTGTAATTGAACCCGCTGTTGAATTAATTTTAGAATTTTGGTTTTTACTTTGAAAAATATTAGCTTTTGTTTGTGATGTCTAATATTTTCACTATCACCGTCATTATTCCATATACGCACCCTATGTGGAGCATATGGTTTCCACAAACTGCCTCCAAGCCAAGTGATCGGCTTCCAGTTTTCGCGCATCCTCCCAAGTCAAGTCCACGTCTCGTTGTTTTAATACAAACTGCCAACGGATTGTCAACAGTGGACGAGTCGTTCTCATCTTCGTTCAAATCGCTCTTCCAGGGACCTATTTAATATTTTTAAAATGTTTTTTCAATGCCGCAGAACAAGTTGTTCTTTCCTATTCCTTCTATGATTTGCGTACAAAACATATGACGCTCCGACGTACCTGGTTTATTTTTTAAAAAATATAATTTTCAAAAATTTTTCGCGAGAATGTTTAATAACCTATGAAATAACATACAGAGATACAATGTCAACAACAATACTAAACTTAGTTAGAGGAAAATAGCCAAAGAAAAGACTACGCGACAAGTAGGATCAAATCTATACAAAATATAAAACTAGCGGTTTTGAAAAAGAAATTAAGAATTTGAGAAAATCATAATTGAAAGACCACTTCCTGCAGATTAAACGGTTTATGCAAAGAAACTGCCTCATAAATTTTCGAAAATTTTTGCGATATCATATAAAAGCGAGGCAGATATTACAGTTTTTTTATCTACGCCAACATAACTAAGGAGTTTTTCAATTGCCTTCAACACGCTTCATTAAATACATCATTTTTATGTACTCTTTAGGAGAATCTGCGTCTGCATGAACTCGCGAGAAACTCGGACGTTCCAAGAACGGTTTTCCTAGAACGCTGTTGTGAAAATAGGAGTAAATTTTGTTATCCGACAGTTTTTTTTAGTGTTTTTAGCATTTAAACGTGTTTTCGAGTGACTTCCGCGATCGTTATGTAGACTTTCAATGCTAGTGGATTTACCGATTTTTATATTTAGACTAATAACATTTCATAAGAAACTAAAAGTAACAATTGTTTTCGTTAGCTGACGCTTTTATAAAAAACTCGGTTATGTGTTAATGCCAGCAGATTTTCTAAAACTAGGTTTATGCAAGAAATAAAAATACAAGTGCTTTGCGAATCTCGCAGATAATTACAGTTTCTCTAACGTCCATACCCTCGACATTTAGGCGGTATGGTACGCTGAGATTACAGCACTGTTTTCTCGGTCGGTAGTCGTGGTGTCGGCGCGTCGCTGACTAAGGAAGTGACTTTGCCCATTAATTGTTTCTCTAATATTTACACATATATAGCTTAGCTCTGTGATCACAGATAGTTCTCATCCGAATGATTAGTCCATAATATAAAAATCAATGTGATGGATGGGGTACATTTTAGAAATACACCGGAATATACTTCCGGAAAACTTAAAATCCATAAAAAATTATCAAATCTTTAAAACTAAATAAAAAAAAACATATAAAGACCTACCCCAGCCTAAACTCCATACAGAGGAATATTTTTTTCATTTTGTTCATTTAATTTAAAAAATTTATGATGAAACTTACTCATATAAAAAATTAAAAATTTCAAAACGAACTCCCTCTCTAAACACAAGTATCCACTTTATTAGAGAGGTAGAAACGTTATGTCTAAATTTTTGTATATCACCAACATTATGTTTAGGTATATTATATTTTGTAACAGATTTTAATTTCAATAAAAAAAAAAAAAAAACAAAAAAAAACATGTACGATGGTTGGTCCAAGTCACGCCAAATGAGTTTCTAGCAGTATTAAACTATAAAAAAATATTTGATCACTCAAAAACAATATTATGTGAACCTTTTTCGGTTTTAAGCGCAGAAAAAATCTACGATAAAAGGAAAAAACCAGAGAAAAAACTGAAAATGTCAAAATGACAGGACGATTACTTTTAAATAATACTAAATTTTGCAAACATTGTAAATAATTATTTTAATTTTGTGTTTAATCTACGCCATGAGTTAATAACTATATAAATATGACGCCTTGCTAACTCTTTACATATACCTGCTTTTTTTGTGATGAAAATAATGCAAGTTTTCATTAAACATGAAATTTTATATGGTGGTTTTTTTGCTCCTAGTGTTTTTTATTGTATGGTTCTTCATAATTTTAGACAACGAACTGTTTAAGTGGAACGCCAATAATTTATTGAAGGAACAATATGAGATTTTGCCAAGCAATGAGAAATATGTTTTTGACATAAACTTTATTTTGAACAGTACGCCTTGTTCTAGTAAGCAAATCATGACAATAATAAAAATCGATATTCTGTTGGTTTCTAAATAGAAATAGAATGTAGCTTTACATTATATTTCATTTTGGACTATTTTTCAACATTATAACATGCCCACTATACATTAGAAGTAACAAAACAATCATGTTTGACTTTTCACAGGTTCGCATAAGTTGATACTGATTGTAACATGTTACGTTGGGCACGTGGAGCTGCGGAGCTCACACAGGAGAGCTTTACCTTCTGACCTGCTCCAGACCATGGGCATCAAGCGAATCTTCCTTTTAGCTAATATTCCTGACTTTGATAAGTAGGTTCAATTTATAACAAATAAACTTTTAATTATTATTACATTTTTTAAAACTATCTACCTCAAGTGGTCTAGTGGCTCAAGAAGTGGAAAAATTATCTTAAATTTGTATGATCTCACTGGGAATCAAACCCAGAACCTTTGTGGTGTGTTCCAGCATTTATCTGATACTCCGAGGAGGCCTCTAGAATAGTAATAAGTATGTTTTGTAATTTATTATAGAATTGTAAGGTATTCTTAAAATGCATTTTTCCTTACAGAAAATATATTTCTCAAAGTTCCATCAAAGATGAAAGTGACCGTTTCGGTGACTTAGTGCAAGGAGACTTCATGGAGGCATATAGAAACCTGACATACAAACATGTTATGGGACTAAAGTGGGCGCATACTCACTGTACTGCTGTCGATTTCATCATCAAACTTGACGATGACATTGTGTTTAACATCGACAAAATTCTCATCTACATTAACAAATTTAAGAATCTCGATAAGAGCAATTTTCTACTAGGATATGTAATGAAAGGAATGAAGCCGATTCGTACATTAGCAAACAAGTGGTTTGTCACTATGTCGGAATATAGAAAGGCATTCTATCCACCCTTTGTATCCGGGTGGATGTACATCACAACTCCCGAGACTGCCGGTAGGTTGGTATCACAGGCAATGACTACACCTTACTTCTGGATAGATGACGTGTTTGTGACTGGAATACTAGCTTCTAAATTAGGCATACGCTTAAAGGATTTCAGATACGATAGTGTTTATTTAGAATACTCCGAATTGATGGATTGCTGTATAGCTGATATGGAGAAGAAAAATATTTCTTGCGAGTATGCTGTTGCCCCTAATGGTGGGGACAATAATAAATTTGTTAAATTTGTAACTGCATTGAATGGTTGTGAAACTAAACACTGTACTCCCAGATCAGATGATAGACCTTTACAGAAAACTTGTGTTTCAGCAAGAAGTAATCTTCCATTTGATAAAGGAAACCCTGTGATTAACGTACTGAAATTATAAGTACTTATTCATTTTTATGCAAAGTATAACAGCAAAAACCTTTGTGTGTAAGAAGCTAGTCTTTTTTATCAATCAATCAAATTAATAAAATGGAATCTCAAATGAATCCAAATTTTTTAAAAATGTAATGAAAATGAACTGAATGGAAGAAAGAAAATTTGCTAGTGTGAAATGCTGTTTTCAAACATTTAAAGCTTAAAAGTAAAAGTACTCTCACAAACCTGTTCAAATTATTGAGTAGTTAAAAAAATGAAAATAATTGTATTATTTTTGGTTTATAATTTTAAATTTCAATTTCTAAACTCAACATCTCAAATGGACATTCTGCAGATTCGCGGTGTTGGCATTGGACTGACGATATTGTGATTAAATTAAAACATGATTTTTGACTGATTCTACTCGTAATAAGAATGATGTGTATAAATATTTATTGATAAATACAAAATCGACAGCAAATTTCATAACATTGATTATCCATCACTCGAGTGTTTTTATTTGGTCTATAATATGTTTACGTATATACAGTTGTTGATATTTTACATTCCAAATAATCCGGTTTTGCCTTAAAGCAAACTGCAATCAAACATGATTAAATTTGAACGGTGTTGCATTTTAATATTTTTCGCAAGCAATCTCTATGACCATTATTCCTGGTCATTATTTTGCTTCCTTCCATCCTATAATAGTCCGTTTTCATTCCATCACTATGTGAATACTTAGCGTATTTATAATTTTAAGAATGTATAGGTTAGGGTAAATGTTATTATTGCAGGCCATAATTGAATATAATAACAACTTTATTCATAAATTTTATTTTTAATTTTTATACAATATTAGATTATACTAATATATATATAATATTATAATATATCCACATATCTAACTATGAATTCCTTATTTAACATAGAAGTTTTACAGATTTCTAAAACATCTATAAATTTATAACAGTAATTCATCAGTTGAATTTTTACACAATAAAAAGATTTTTTTAATTCACGTGTTTTATTTATTTACAATTTTTGTGATAGATTTTAAAAGTATGTTTTTATGTACATAGAATATTACAGTTATGTTACAGTACATAAATTGGTACGAAATAAACAGACTGCACAGCCAGGAGTATAATATAGACATATTGGCCGTGCAGAATGTTTGAAGATAATATAGCTAATACATTTATCACTTTTGTCCTTCGCTGTTTATATTTTTACAGTAGATACTTTCCTCAACAGTAAATTTATTCCAGCGGGCTTCTGGATAATTTCTCTGTTTCACTCAAGCAAAGTTTTATACAACATGGTGTCCACATAAAATATTTGAAGTAATTATAAGATTATACATTAGTGATATTTGTATGGAGAAAAAGATTAATATAAAATTACAGGTCAGATGATTCTCACTGGGGCTCATTAGTAAGAAGACCTTAATAATATAAAAAATATTAAAAGTGTTATTCTTGACCTAAAGTTGAAAGTAAAATAACAAAGACAAAAAATTATTAAATATAATTTTTGTTAGAAAAGCATCTTCGGTCAAAATGTTATATATCATCGCCATTCGCCATACTGCTAAAAGATTGCTGTTGATATAAATATTTTATTTAGAAATAAATCTACTAGTAATTGATTTTAAGTAGATTGAAAATTATGTGCGTAAAAATGCTTTTCTCAGTGTAAATGCTATATGCCAAACCACTTTAATTTATATTTATGTAATAATTATATTTGATTATTTTTCCAGTATGTTCGTAGCGACACATTGTCTTGGAAAATGTCAAAATACAGAAACTCACTAAAATTATGGAGCATAAAAAAAGTATAGGTACTTAAAATTAATATATAATATAATTTAATTGTTTTTTTCTCTCTGGTTTTAAACATCTTTGCCATTACATGGAAAATTTTGTGTTGTAAATAATCTTGGAAAACTAGTGCTTTTAGTGAGTATTAAAAATGTTATTATTTGCATTTTCAATAAAAATTTACATGCTAACTGTTTAACAGTATTTTCTGTGTTAACAATATTAATTCATTATTTTTTGATTAATTCTAAATACTTATACATACACTGTGTAAAGGAGTATTAACAGAAAATTCTGCTTAAGTTAAAGGAACTTGTTTTTAACTAAAAATATTTAAAAAAAATTGTTGACGCTTTTGATTAAGATTAAAAATTATTATTTTTAAATATTTCGCATATACTATGAAAACTGACATTTTAAAACTACGTGTGTAGTTTTTAAATAAAGGCTTTAAAGATATGCATGCATGGTTTTACGTTTTACAGTACTAATGCGAGTATTTAATCGTTTTTATCAGAAGTTAACATGTTAACATCGTATTGCTTAGTGTGTTTAAATCATTAGATAAATTCTGAGTAGAAGTACGAACAATTACAAATGTTATTTGTTATAAACTTTTGCAAAAATTGATATTTAGTTGGTTTTCAGTATGAGACGGACTCGTGTAAGTTTGTTGATTGGTTGCTTTTCCTGTTTTGAGGGTACAAATACCAAACAGAATGACAATGAATAAGAAATAATATTTCAAGACACATGATTAATTTCAAAATATGGCATACATAGAACAATAATATTAAGAACCAAGAAGTGTTTATATAATACATAATTCATTATAATATTTGAATGCAGGATAATGTTACATTATCATTTTCAATACCCTATTAGTTAATATTAAAGAGATGTGCCGTGTTTTAGCACCAATAACATTTCATCCAAATATAATAGTACCTACTGAAAACTAGTACAATTAACTAAAAGTTTTCATTTGATCATTTTTAATAATCAAACAGTAAAATTATTACTTTATAACACTTAATCAATTTATTTTTAAAAAACATAACATTGAAATAATTTATAATAAGTATGAATAATTTATTATCTACAAATATTTATGAATAATAGTAACGGATACCAAATAATAACAATATAAATCTCATTGGTATCCTTTGACTAATAAATAAGTTGAATGATCATTATTTATAAAGCATTATATTAAAACTCTTCTGACTAGATAATAATAATATGTATATTATTTATACATTGATATTTTAAACACCAAATTTATAGGGTTACAGTTATACACAGTAAAGATGTATTAGCTACGCTTATTTTATTCTGGGCGTGTGTACCTATATATTATTAGGTAAGTAAATATTGAAGCCAAGCTGTATTTTGATAACCATTTTATGACTATTTTTATATAAATATACCTAACATATTTTGATATGCATCATAATAGGTTAAAATATGATTTATTTAATATGAAATGCTAATTTATTTTTATATTATATTGTAGAGAAATTGAGCAAAATAACAATCTAAACAGGCTAGAGAAAACATCGTTAGATCAATAAAAGATTTTATTAAAATTGGAATGATTCTAGTGGCAAGTAGTTTATCAATAGGTATGGATTAAAATACATACGAGATACGAGTATGACAATGAATGAATATCGAATAGTGTAAGTATAAAATTTGGGGAATAATCCTTAGTTAAATATTTGTTCAGTCTGCGATTATACAGTAACTTCCTCTGTGAACCTACTCTTATCATCTAAGTTAATAACAATAGCGTGAGTTCTAGCATGACCAGATTTGATAGGATTTCTGGCTGACTTGCTAGAGGTATTATTTGGACTACTATTTTCTACTTCTCCCGGACTGCTGCCCTTGGGAACAGCATTGGCCGAGTCTGACTCGCTCGGTTCCGTAGATTTATCAAAAGAGCGTTCACTCCTTTCACCGACTGTAGAAGTTACGTCATTCTCCACTTCATCACTGGACCCTTTACTTAAACACTTATCACAACCATTTGCGCTAGTTTCATTCTTTAGTTCCTTAAGTTTGATGGGACTAGAGACAGATTGATCTTTTTGTCTCGGTTTGGAATGATTTAGTACATCTTCATTGTGCGATTTATTAAAATTGTCTTTATCACTAATTGTATTGTCTTCGCACTCACAATTTTTTATTGGACTAAATGTGACATTAAGGCGTTTTGCCTTTATGTTGGAAGCAGCAGACTCACAGGCATCTGTGATATACTCCCGGCCGCTACTGGTAGACTCCTCAGCTGGGGTGATGGCTTGGGAACATGTTAACTTGTCAGCCATGGCTGAGAACATGCTATTCAGTCGTGAAACCTCGTTTTTCTTCTTTTTGTCTTTTTTGGTTCCTTTTCTTCAACGAGGGTTTTCCCCGAGGAGTCTCTTGTCTAACAGCTGCTTCTTGCATGGCACTGATTTTAGCTGTAAGGTGCCGATTTCCAAAGCGCATGTTTTTATCTTTTAAATGTTCCAGCTGTGAGTAAAGTCGCCGAAACTCCTCCTGGAAATAGTCATATTTTAGAAGAGATACTCAGTAAAAAAAAGATATATTAAGGTGATGATTAGTTCAATTACACTTCTCAACAGTGAAAATGTTTCAGGCTTAAATAATATACCTAACTGATTCTTATGTATTTCCCCCTGCTGAATTTAAAAAATCGCCATAAAAATTACCGTCTATATCTTGTTTTGGAGGTACAGTGAAATTTTATATTCTATGGAGCCTATATTTCGAGTTTGGGAAGAATTTGTTTTTGGATGTTGGCACACCCGTGAACCCTTAGACACCCATTTAAAATTGATTGATTTGATGATTAATACATTTTAAAGAAAGTATTTGATCTGGCAAAATGTATTATACTTGGCCAATATCATGCAAAGCTAATAGGCAGGTTCTTTGGGTGAGATAATAAAGCATCAACCTGTTAAAGGGTAAGAAATTTTAGGTCAACACCAAAACAGTTTATACAAAAATCTAAATAATTTATTCAGAAATTTCAATAATCAAAATAAAATCGTAACTCTTTAAATATTGTATTATAATAACTACTAGGTATTTGTTGATCACACTGTATTGTGTAAAAATCGTAAATGACAATAAGCAGTAAATAGATATTTCATTGATAATTTTAATTAGTAGGATAGTTTGTACAATACATAAATAGTAAAATAATGAATAGTATGTTCGTATAACAGAAAATAACACGAGGGTAACATCTGTGAATTAACGAAATTCCCCAACGTGAGGACAGCAATAAAAGAAAACCCAAACTGAGATTAAAGACCAACTAAAATACGGAAATTCGGTAAAAATCTACAGATACTCGTATGCTTATCTGTAACATAAAATTATATAATTTAATAAGGTGCGGATGTATTCAACGCCACAGTTTGATAATGCCTAAAAAGGCGAAACAATAATTGTCACGATGAGTGTAAAAATAATAATAATAATATAACCAAAATCTAGCTTGATTTAAAATTACCATATTTCTATAAAATAAATGCCAACTCAAACTCAATAAATACATATATAAAGGCTTCAACTAAGACCTAAGAATTAACCAACGAGGATTCATAACTTTGCACATGTAATGACATCAAAAGCTTGTTGAGCCCTGCACATAGCTGACAATATGAAGAAATACCTGTATGTCTTGCTCCGTGACTTTGGTGTACTCGCTGTGGCCGGCTGAGGAGTTGGTGCTCGTGGCGTATTGGGAGTTTCCCCCGGAGCGGGGTTTGGCGATGAACTTCCCGGCTGGAGTCTTGGATACCATACTGGAGCCCTCGTGCTCACCCTTACCGTGCCCCCTGTACACCAGATAAGCCTGCAAATAAACCATGTATTATGTTACTGTTAATTCAATGCGTCACCTTATTGGTAAAACATGGTAAGTAAAAAAATGCATGTTCATTTTTAGAGGCAGTTTTTGTTCGGCTATTTATATTAAAATTAATTAAGTCATCAAATTGATATTTGGATTTTCGAATTCATATTTTTGTTTCGTTTATTTTACGAGGTAATCTATAGACGCTATAAGCAATCTTCGGCTGCCAATTTACAGAGGAAACACACAAAATCATGTTTTTTTTTCCAATGTTAATCTAATTCTTCGTAACTTATTTATTCATATTTTTAATGTTATACACACAGAGCTATGTAGGTAGAATGAATTGAGATATATATTTTAAGGCTATATATATAATATGGCACCAATTAAGTGCACAACACAATGTTATCAATGTAACATTACTGCTACTTTCCCTTAACCACACCCAATGGTGCATAGGGCACTGAATTGGTACATCAAGTGCAGTATCTCTTGATCATTTTATTACACGAAGGCAGGATGATCAGTCATACGCTTCAGTACCAGTCCAAGGTATCACACTTGAAATATGAATATGTAACTCGCATGTAAATAAATATTTCATCTTGAATAAACGTAGGTAATATTAGCCGCAGGAAAAATACGTATTTTTATCGGATCGTAAAACGACAATAAATAATTTACCACACTAATATTATAATATCCAGGATTGTTACTTGTTGATAACGTGCGTGTCACTTGGGGGAGTGAAAGGGAGTGTTGTGCTTAATACATTCCTCTCACAAATCGTAATATGTGAGTCCATCACAATAGACGACCGAAGTCCACTTATTGCTTATTATATTATATTAAAAATTTTTTTGGTTGTCTGTAAAGTCGGTTTACGGACGATAATTTTACGTGATAACGTCATAAGAAAACATTGATGAAAAATAGCATACTTTTATGAATTGAATTGAATTATTATTACTGAATTATCATTATTTTGTACTACAAAGCAGGAGTTAATTGAAAATTACAAGTTTTCAAAAGGATAATGTTTAACGTAAATTTCCCCTGAAAATATTTAACCATGAGCAATTACGTGGGTTCAGTCTTGCTACCTGCTGTGATGGGAAATTGAAATATCCTTTTAAAGGATCGGTCTGGTACTACCGAAAACATATTTACTTGGTCTGGAAGTGCACAATTTTGTGATTTCATTTCATTTTGGTGATGACAATTTCACTTTCACTTTGTAGCTTGTGTGCTGCTGCTGTCTCCCTTCTACTCGGATGCATCGGCCAAAGGAGTGGACGAGAGATAGATGCGTCACAAACCGAACGCTTAGGCCGATCGTGCCTCACTATCGCTTGTTCCGCGCTCTCGCTTGCACACTCGGCTAAGGCGGAACGTGACAATGAGTCATGCTTTTTCATGTGTGCAGCCGGCGTGTCATGATTTTGTTATTAACATAACAATAGAAATACAAATCAACGTTTTAAAAAAGGTGCCTACACCTAAATCCTAAATCACGTGACCTCCCATTCATTATTTCTCTCCACAAGCACGTTCCTGATAATAAGGCCACGTGACTCACGTGAGATACACTAAATAAAACAATCATGACTTCTGCCTTGGGAATGGGAAATCAAGTCAAGTACATTATAGATACTCGTATTATTGTGTCTTGAAAACTAAAAAATACTGAACGGTAACGTTTTTTATTTATTATACCTATATATAATATTAATATTTGCCGAACCTGAATAGGTTATGCCGAATGGCAAATATTTTAATACTGATTCATACAGCTAAATAGATAGCTAGTACCAGATAAATATTTATTAAACTTTGTCTATATCGTAAAAATGTGTTGTTATTAAAAGTACCTTTCAAAATTTTTATTCTTCTTTCTACTTATTTTTGTTTATGTAATATTGAGCTTTGTTTTGTTGATGTAATAATTATGAGGGATAGCGATCATTAATAATATAATTGATGCTATAATGTGAATATGAAATAAAACATTGAACGTAAATTACGGCAATTTCAATGATTAATTGAATGATTATTTTGCCATAAAAATACTCGCGGCCTACAAAATCTAAAGATCTGAAACTATGAAAATATGATTATAGTATGTTATTGTTTTATAGTGGTCTGTTATATAAGCCAGATATATACATTATTCATTATTCATAGGGGCCCGAATTTAATATAGCAATGTAGTATCTTACAGGATAATAACATCACGATATTTATTATATATTACTACGGATAATAAAGCTAAAATTTTAGTTATGATCAAAACTAATAAATATTCTAGACGAATTGTGCTGACTAGAGTACATTTTCTTTAAAAACAAAGATAATTTCTAAAAATAATATTCTGTATCAATAATGTATACGGAAATCGATTAAAAAATAACCTATTTCAAGTATTCTGTTATTTGTAACAGAATAAAACAAAATGGAAGTCATTGTTTTTCACAATGAATTTCATGTATATTTTCCCATTAGTTCTTCATTAACCCTTACATTCCTTTTTTAATAGTATTTGAACATATTTTTTTCAGTGTTTACGTTTAAGTAAATACAATTCAGGTAGTCGCATTTTAATATTTAAGTACGTTGTTGGCGCCTTATGCACTATAAGGTGTGGATAAGGGAAGCGCGAGAAGATGGGGGACAAGTATTTATGATGTTTTAAATGTTGGATTATCAGGTAAACCATGTGCCTAGGAAATGCAATGGCCTTATGTTACATTGCGGATATAAATTATAAATTTAATCATTTAGCGGAAACGAGGGTAAAAACTGGCTGCGTTTAGCCCCAGGTGAAATACAATAATCACACTTCTAGCCTCCGATTACAGAGCAAAAGATAAATAGATAAAAACAACATGGAAGCGTTTTATAAACGCAATGTGAACCCTCATAAATGTACGTTATTTGTATAAATAACATACGTAAGCATGTCATATGAGTACCTATCTACCACGTGCTACACACGCATTAAAGGTAAACTTAATATCTGCATTAAATTATTAATACAATATAATATAATCCAATAACATTATATTCAGGGAGACCAAGATTCCAAGTACTTTACATATGATAAACACATTTAACGTGAGTATCTTAATAACGATATTACGCGGATATACTATATACGTTCTTGCATAAATTATTATATACTTACGTATTCTGTAATGGCTATGACAGGTTTTGTTTATTATAATATGAATTTATTGTAAATATTATAATGGCTTTCATAACAAAAATCTAGTCAGGTTTGTTGTGTGCGATTTAATTTTCCTTAATGGCTCGTGTGCAAGAAAGTAAGTTGGGGTAAATAAATTGTTTTGGGTGCCATAAATATTATATTGAAAACGGATCAACTTTTGGTGGGAACACCAGCTAGAGGCATATTTTTACACCCCGTAGGTAATGACCTGTTTCCCGAGAATATGGGATGTAATGTATTAGTCAACAAATCATTCGATAACCTTTAATAATAACTCAATAAATTACCAGGGAAACGTTTGTGCGCTCTGAATGCTAATACAAAGAAGGTGCAAGACTCCTTTTTGCTGCTGGGAGTTCTGAGTGAGAAAAATGAATTAGTCTTCAGGGAATACATCCGTCGGCTTAACAGATTTATGGGTTTCCTATTTAGCTACTTATTCATTCTTTATTTAGTTACCTTCTAATATACTTACCCCGGCGGTGCCAGGTTTAACAGCGGCTCAGATAAGCTTACTATTCTCATTAAAAAGGCAGACTGGTTAGTGGTTACCCGATAATAATTATATTATCGTATTCAGGCTGTCTGGCGCTAACTAATTCACTTCCCTTTCCCCCGTCAGCTTTGTAAAATTATTCCTCAGAGGGAGAATTAATTTATTATTAGCGTTACACGATACGAGAAAATTGATACATACCTTGCTTCCGAAAATAAGACACAGCAGAAGGGTGATAGTCAGCTGTGTGTGGCAAAAAAATATAATGTAGAGAAGATCTGGATTGGCGGAAGATTGAAGGAACAACCTGAAAACAAAACACGCTATAAAATTTATGGTTGTATTTATTAAGCAAAGTAATGAAATAAAAGTCACGGTTGGTTATGAATAATTGCCGAAAACAAGCCCCGCCCTAGAAATATTATTAATGCGACATGTCACATGTTATGTTAAGTGAGGAAATATGGCTTGTTAACGAAGAAACATAATACTCAAATATTCCATTCGAATATAAGAGCGAAATATTTTTTGTTGACGTATTGTACCACGCGACCAAATTATAAGTCACGAAAGGTAGAAGTTAGTTGTAGATAATTGACGCTATTATATATTTATTGTTAAAAAACCTGGCTGCAATCCACAGTTTTTAAAACACAAAAATTTCATAAAACAAATGATTACTCAAATAGCCAACATGCAAACAGTAAGTAAAATACAATAAAAACGTGTGCGAAATATTTCACACAACAAGCATATGTAATTAAAATTATATGCGTAGATACATATTAAAGGCCCCTATTAGATTAATTTTCCGACCATGGCTTTCAGCCTAATAAACACCCGCCTACAAATAATACAAAATAAATAATATTATGTTAATAAAAACTTGTATAAAACTCACTCACCGACTTTTCTATGTTTACGGTTTTTCGATTGGTTTATTATTATTATTATTATTGATAATTTATATAGCGCCGTTTTCGTATAAATAAACCTCAAGGGCGCTTCAAATATTGAATGAAATGGGAAAATTAAAGTGAATGAAAACTCAATTTCTGAGTAGAAAATACAATTATCAAAATTAATCAATAGATTAAGAGAACAAATGGGTCTTAGGTTTCTTTCGAAACATCACTTTACTCTCACAGTTGCGCACTTCCGTGGGGAGAGCATTCCAAGCCACAGGGCCCGCAACTGCAAAAGCGCGCTCCCCAAATTTTGTTCGCTGATTGCGGGTCAGTACTTAAACCCTGCCTATAGCTGTAGATGTAGCTGATCGTTTAGTTGTATTTGTCCTGACGAAGAGACGGGTAGACATAGAAAAGTCGGTGAGTGGTTTTATTTAAATTTTTATTAACATAATGTTAAAATGTTGGACCACATAGTTAATGCTTTGAATATTAATAACAAAATAAATAAATAATTAATGTAGATAATAAAATGATGATATAAGATATTTGTTGATGGTATAATAAACAAAAGCAATTAAAACTAATAAACTTAAACGCACCATGAATTGAGATTACTCTTTTTTTATAAAGCCTTTATCGCTAAATAAGTTTTGAACGACAAAGTTCGTCTGTCCTATCGTTAACACATTTTTTTAGCATTCCCTTTGAAACTAGAAGTTGCTATTGATCGTTTAGTATCCCGAGGCGCTTGTCTTACAGATTCCCTTTTCGGGACCAAACTTTACTTCGCTCGAAGCACTCCAACTACTCGTATCGCTAAACGAAAAATTATTGCTACTTGAATAATAATTGTAATTCCACTTGATTGCGGAAAGTTACGAGTGAAATAATACCATACAGTTTCAAATTACTCTCAGCTGAAATGAGAAATTTCATTAATTATTTTCTGTACCTGTGTAGGTGGCGTTATATCAAAGTAAGAAAAGACGTAAGTAATAGGTGAGTACCTAGCTATCAAATACATTTGACCTTTGCTAGAAATTGAGCAGTTCATTTTGGTTATCAAGTATTATAAAAGTAATATGTTATTCAATGTAAAAACGTATCATCTTGCCTTCAGGAAATAAAATGGTACACTGCACTTGGTGTGCCAATGCAGTGCCCTAAGCACCATTGGGTGTGGATAAGGGAAAGTAGTAGTAATAGTAATGAAATATTATAAAAGTAATAATATGTTATTTTAGAAAAAAGCTCACGACTACCTCGTCGTGAGTTTTCTTCCCTAATAATATTAAAGTTTGAACGATGATATTATTGTTTGCTTATTTTATTTATTACTTTTCCCTTAATGTTCTTAATTTTATTACTAACTAATCGTCAATCGGTATCCGTTCAAACGGATAGCATCAGTATTTTTGAACTTTTTGTTTTGTTTTGCTTATGATCTAGGTGCCTAATCAAACAAAATAACAAAATCAATCATCAAATAAAATGAAAATGAACTATTGAAACGGCATTAATTTGTTACTATCCCTTTCACATAGCTACCTATAATCACATTTTTATTCGTTGTAATTAATCCTATTTATAAGGTTTAAAGAACTGAAGTTTTTTCAAACGAAGTAGGTAAATAACGTGATATAATTGATTAGCGCTAGACTGATCATTTTGCCTTAGTGTATTAAATTATTAATATACTTTGCAATTGGTGAGTTTATGCAGTGCCTTAAAATGCACCATTAAGGAAAAGGGAATGAATGAATTGATAAATAATTTATATTTTTTCGAACTAGCGGCCCCCTCGATCCGTAGATAAATGGTTAAAATGCTGACTTTAGGTACATCAGGAGGTTCTGGGCTCGATTCTCAGATTGGTTTCCTTCTGTAATTGGTCCTCTTGACCTGTTTAGTTGGTTAAAATAACTATGTTTATAAGCATATCTCGGTATATTATTATTACGCGAGACAAGTCGTAAATGCAGGGAATAAAGCACGTTTTTCAAGCCAAATAGTTCCAGTGTACTTAGTAAGTTATACAACATGCGGTGCTAAATCGCATCACACCTCCCCCCCTAGTGATTACATTATCAAACTCTAAGGATTTATTGAAAAATGGATAAAGCTTAGGCAGAGATTGCAAACCCTTTTCATCCTTAAACGTGAGATTTGGTTAGCGGCTGAATTTAATAAATATTTTATCTAACCGCAAGTTCTTTTGATCGGACTTCAAAATATTACTTTCGTGCCACCTTTCATCAAGTACAAAGCTACCCTTGTGTGATGTAAAGGGACAGAGGTGGATGTGTGATGTAAAGAGACGCAAGTGTGATATGTGATGCAAAGGGACAGAAGTGTGATGTAAAGAGACAAAAGTGTGATATTATGTGATGCAAAGAGACACAAGTGTGATATGTAATGTAAAGGGACAAAAGTGTGATGTGTGATGTAAAGAGACGCAAGTGTGATATGTGATTCAAAGGGACAGAAGTGTGATGTAAAGAGACGCAAGTGTGACATGTGATGCAAAGGGACAGAAGTGTGATATAAAAAGACAAAAGTGTGATATTATGTGATGCAAAGAGACACAAGTGTGATATGTAATGTAATGGGACAGAAGTGTGATGTGTGATGTAAAGAGACGCAAGTGTGATATGTGATTCAAAGGGACAGAAGTGTGATGTAAAGAGACGCAAGTGTGACATGTGATGCAAAGGGACAGAAGTGTGATATAAAAAGACAAAAGTGTGATATTATGTGATGCAAAGAGACACAAGTGTGATATGTAATGTAAAGGGACAGAAGTGTGATGTGTGATGTAAAGAGACGCATGTGTGATATGTGATGCAAAGGGACATAAGTTTGATGTTTTATTGGTGTAATGGAGATTAGGTTGGCTTTTTTAAAATTAAAAATAAAACATCTAATTAGGCTTTGTGTATTAGGTAACTTTCATTTTAAGATTTATTGTAATTAACTTCGTTAAAAATAGTGAATATTAATTTTACAATGTTATGTACGAGTAAAATTTAATTATGTTTTTATCGACAATGTAAGGAAGCCTATCGGAATAAAAATTGTAACCACTAAATACTGATGTTTAAGGGTACTGTTTTATGTTTATTTGGACCCATTTTACCCCAGGTTGGGAATTCTTCGATTCAAAGAACATGAAAGTCATAAGGTTATGGGAGGATCTTTGGGGTCATTACCTATAGAAATCGATATAAAAGCAGCTCCAAAGGTCTCGTAAAAGGTTTTTCTAATCTTGTGATTACGACCTTAACAAATTATTTTCTTTAAAGGGAACTCAACAGGTAAACACTAACTTTGCGCTATCCCAAATAAATTAAGACCAATTTGTTAATTAATATTCATCATCCGTAAAGATGAGAGGGCGTTTTTAGGTCAGTACCTACCTAAATATTTTGTATCTACTGATGGATAAGAATTTATTTAGATGGTATTATATTTTTTTCGTTTTGTAATTATTAAAATATTCAATAAATAAACCACTTAGTATGTTCGGTATGCGGTATAATATCTAAGTTTATCATAGATGTATTCATTTAAATAGTATTTATTTTGAAAAATATTTTTAAAAATATAAATAATTTTTAAAATTCTGACATCAATAAGCTAAACAATATTAATAACATTTTGAGTGTGTCTAA